>JABXWE010002787.1:0-24130 GCA_014611495.1 Limonius californicus | reverse complement strand
TTCTGTATATTCTTTGATGGATGATCTTCAGGAATAGCTTTAACAAATGGCTCATTAAACTGATCGTCCGGTAATCACTGCACTGTTTAGCACTAGCCTTTTTAGGGATAACTATGAAGGTTGATTTTAGGCATGCTGCTGGTATATCTCCAGTTTTATATATGTTATTAAATATTTCAGACAGCCATTTAATTCCGTCCTCGTCAAATAATTTCAAAAATTCTGAATGGAACTTATCAGGTCGTGGAGTCTTTCCGTCCTTCATATGGTTAATAGCTTTTTGAATTTCTCCTTCTGTAATTGAAGGACTTGTTTCCGTTTGTAAGTTAGGGGGATGCGGTCTTTCCTCTTTAAAAAGGTTTGTTATGTACTTTCGCCAGGTTTCCATCCTCAATTCTTTGTCAATTATAACTTTACCGTTATTGTCTTCTAATCTTCCAGTTGTATGTGTTTTATAGATTCCCGCGGCCTCTTTGACTTTCTTGTGCATGTTGAAGTGATCATGTTTCTTTTCTAACATCTCTATTTCTTCACATTTTTCCCTCAGCCATCCATCTCTTGCTTTCCTTATTTCCCTTTTAATTTCATTTTGTATTTTCTTGTATTTTGTTTCATCTTTATTTTTATATATTCTTCTCTCGTTCATTAATTCTAGTATTTCCTTTGTCATCCATGGTTTATTTTTATTGTTTTTCTGTTTTAGATGATCGTCACTTATTTCTCCTATGATTTGTTGAATCTTTTCTAATTCCGTTTCTACTTGGTCCGTCTTGTTTATGTCTTTAAACTTGTTTCTGAGTTTATTCTGTACTTGTTCCTTTATTGATTCTTCCTTTAGCATTCTCATCTGCCATTGTTTCGTGTTTTCCGCTTTCTTGACTTTTTTCAGCTTAATTCTAAATGTGCCGACTACTGGGTTATGATCTGACGATATATCTGCGGTCGGATAGGTTTTGACTGAAGTAAAACAGTTTCTAAATCTTTTATTTACTAATATAAAGTCTATTTGGTTTCTGACTATGTTCTCCGGTTCGTCCATAGGTGACCTCCATGTATATAATCTTCTTTTTGGGAGTTTAAAGAAGGTGTTTGTAATTACAAGTTGTTCTTCTATGCAGAAGCTATTCAGACGGTCTCCTCTTTCATTCCTTACTCCCAATCCATATGGACCCACGAATTCTCCCTCTCTTCCTTCTCCCACCTTAGCGTTAAAATCGCCCATTATTACATTTATATCCTGTTTGTGGAGCTGTTTTATGGTTGATGTTAGTGCACTATAAAATTCTTCTGCTTCCTGGTCACTTTTGTCGGCGGTAGGAGCATATACCTGTACAATATTGAGATTTATTGGGGTATTTTGTATCTGTATAACTATTATTCTTTCTGACACTGGTATAAAATTTATTACGTTTCTGGCGATGCTTTTATTGACGATTATTCCTACTCCAAGTTCATGATGCCCATCGTTACTACCTGAATAGTATACCTTGTGGTCTTCTATATCGATTTGGCCTGACCCTGGCCATCGCATCTCGCTTATACCCATTATTCCAATCTTCAACCTGTTCATTTCCTGTATTGTATTTTGGATTTTCCCTGCTTGATACATAGTACGCACATTCCATGTGCCCAATTTTACGGTTAACCCGGGGATTCTTAGCAGCCTCTGACCATCTAAGGTCTGCCGGGGACTGAGGCCCATCGTTTTCCTTGTACTAGCCATGATAATTATACTAGGGATGTTTAATGAGGTGGTTTCCCCTTGCCTTCCTCATCGCAGTGCCATAGTCGGTTTAATCAATATGTGATGATCGCCTATGGTTATCTGGAATTAAGCTGTTCCAAAGTCCATCTTTCCCATCTTAATCCAGTAAGGTATCAGCTGCTTCCTAATACCTGCTAGTTTTGGTCCGCCCCGGGTATTTTATTTCCTCGGTACCCACCATATCTGGTGAGCGTTCCCCTATCCGCCACCTGGGGAGGCGCCCGATGGAGGACTAGCAACCCCACACGGGATTTTTAACTATCATACATTAATAATTGGGAGTTTACATTTCAAATTTTATTAGGATATTTAAATTAATTGATTACAGCAAAAGTCAATACATATTACAATACTGCATATTTAAAGATGTTAACAGTGGAACATACAATTTTCATATTAGAATCTTCTTCTTCTTCTGTGTATAGGCCAATGGCCTGATAACTACCTACAATGGAGTAGGTTCTATGAACCCTCTTTGCACTTGTGCCGGGCAGGATGCTAAACTAACCCGTCGAACAGAGAAGAGAAGTTCCACTACATGGTTTACGATTATCAAAGATATTCGAATATCAACCAGGACCTACGGTTTTACATACCCTCCGAAGCTTAAGAGAGGAGGCAACTCCTACAACGTCCTTTGCCTTGTAATTTGTATGTATGACACGTATTTTATTCGGCAATAAATACTTTGAAAATTGAAATTGTACCCTCCGAAGCGCAACCAATTGCATGTGCCACTACATTGGTCCACCCAACCAAGTACCAACCAGCGCGGATTGTGCGGACTACGAATATCGTATTACCGGCGTTCGCAGTGCTCCGCTATGCAACCGATCATACTAGAATCTTATTTTCATAATGATACAAAGAATGAAAATATGGAATGACAATATTCTTCTCAAACCCGTTCCACAGAATTTCAACAGCGTTATCCGAATGAGGCTGCAAACTTCACTTATAACAATTTTTATCAAACTGCCAAGATTATTGTTAATAATTTTAGAGAAACTGGAAGCGTTGAGAGGAAAAAGGGACCAGGAAGACTTGCGAAAAGAACTGCAGAAGATATTGATAATGTTAAGGCTATCAGAGAAGTAACTCATTCTAAGCCGATCAGAACACTAAACCAAGAAATTGATTTGCCGTACGATGCTTATCGAACAATAAAAAACAAGATTTGTGCATGTTTCCATACAAAATGCAAATGGTTCATCAACTTTTACCGCGTGATTTGCAACCTAGAACAAATTATTGTCACTGGTTCTTAAACAACACAAATAATAATAACATATAAGATCTTACTTAGTTCAGCGATGAAGCCTGGTTTCACCTCAATGGGTATTTTGACAACCAAAATATGAAAATATGGGCAACAGACAATCCACATATGTTTGAGGAAACACCGTTACATACACAAAAGATGGGTTTATGGGTCGCTACTTCAACAAGACGAATAGTTTAGAAGTTTTTTGCAGAAAATACAACTGCCGATTATTATCTTCAGAATATCTTAATCCCCTTCCCAATGAACTTCCTGATGATGAAATTAGAAATGGCTACTTCCAGCAGGACAATGCCACCGCGCATACTGCTAATCGTGTCATACAATTTTTACAGGAATTTTATGATGATCGGTTAATTGGTAGACATTTGTGTCCACCAAGGTCACCCGATCCTACAGTTCCAGATTTCCTTTTATTCCCTTATCCGAAGAACAATATTTTTAATAATAAACCGCAGAATCTAGAAGAATTATAAAATGCTATTTCGCAAAAGTTAGATGAACTTACCCCTGATACTCACTAATGAATGTTATGAAAATCTTAAGAAAAGAGTGCATTTATGTTTAGAAAACAATGGTCAACATTTTCATAATCTTTTGTAAAATATGTATGCAACAATTTTATTTCAAATAAATGTTTATTCACATAATTGCATAACCTCAATACTTCGGACACAGGGACCACAGAACACATCAGACGGCAATGTAACCTTGAATATAGCTAACTAAAAGTACAGACAAACACTGACAAAATAAAGGGTTAATTTTAAATTTTTATTAATAATTAAGTAAATATCATAATAAAATATTAAATGTAAACTGTCAATTATTAATGTATGACAGTTAAAAATATGTATTTATAATGTTAACATCTTTATAATTACAGATTAATCTAAGAAAAGACTTTAAAATTCCAAGGGTATCTTTGACTTGGTATTTATTGCTCTCGCCGGATGAGAACTGGTGCTTTCAATGTGGTATGACCGTTGTCAATTGCTCTGGCGGAATAATCATATGCATGGTGTGTCAGTTGTGTTTGCGTGATGTGAAGCTTGGATGCAAACATAACCTCATTGCACGCTTGTTGTATCACAATTATTTGTGTTTATAGTTATTTCAATATAATATGGGTTTTAGTGTATTTGTTGTACATTTTTGGTTATACTTGAACGTGCATATGAAAGAAGTTAGGTATTAATTTAATCTCCAAATCATATTGGCCACCACTAGCATTACAAACATATCATGAGTTTTTCATTACTACTCAACCGCATGTCAAGCGTCCAACAATGAATATATAATGTGGTAATGTTTCAGTTTATTCTCCAGCTGTAATGTCACAGTAAATACACCACGAGGTTGAGCCTTCCTTTACCATAAAACTACTACGTAAATGTTGTTCTCCATTGCATACCAGTGACACAAGCGTACAGTAAGGTTATGTTATACTTTGCTTTACATTTGTCTTGTTACGCGCCCGCTGCTGACGCAACAAGCACACGATGAAGTTTTGATTTCGTTCACAAATCACATTTCAAGTGATCACGTTCTATTCATTCTCCCTTAAAAATAAACTATTAAATTTTTACTTCATCAATCTCTAATTTCATTTACACTACAAATATTACGGCAAAGCACAGATCGCTGAAAATCATGTAAAAATAAATGTTCTTTAATGCCGTGCACAAGACTTAAGGAATATCAAATTGCAAACAAAAACGGTGCTATTTTAAAAATGTTTTTACAACTTTTACTGTTTGACGTTAGCGTTGCTGGATATTTATTGATTTTTAAAAACTCTACTTAATTCACATTTAAGTTACCAAAGTCATCGTTTCATTAATCATTTTGAGAATGGAAGTTAATTGCGGTGAAGTAATTAGCAAAAAGTAATTGTTTAAATTGTTTATAGCAAATTTCTTATTTTACGTTTTTTGTTCGTCGTTTTATTTGCCAGAGATTCAATTATTTTAGTTGCATATATTGGCCTTATATGACAATTATTATTGTTCTCAAAAATATTATAACTTGCACGATCTATTTAAAATTTAAATCGTAAGAAACCAATTTCAAGTATACAAATTATTTTATTGTATCGTATGTATAATACATGATATATAACAATAGCTTCTTGTTTTAAATACGTAACGATGCTAAGCTCCTGCTATATGTGCTTATGTTTTGTCCAAATCCTAACCTCATTTTTCAAAATGTAAGAAGCAGATGATTCTGAAAAACAGTTAGTTTTCTAATTAACGAAATAAGAGCGCAGCGTATGAAGAAAATAATATTCTTAAAAAAATAAAAGTCAAGTATTTAAAAAGTTATAATCATATTGCTAATGTTATGTAGATAAATAGAATTATATAAGTTCGCTGACGACATATTTTATCGTAGAGTGTAAGATGTCTGCTTTCCACAAAAAAATAATTGTGATTAGGCAGTGCAAGAAGAAAGACGTGCAACAGAAAATTTTGAGTTGAATGGTTGCAAGTAGAATGTAGATTTGAGTAAAGCACTACGTCCACCTAATTTAATATTGAGCTATTTAATTAGTAAATGTGCTATATGATTGAATTATAAATAGTTGGGTATTCTTAATTTGTTATCTGAGTCATGAGTTTCTATTTTATTGTTAGAGATGTGTTATCAGTACAATACTGTGCATAACTAAAAGGCTGTGTACTTCTAATTTATTGTGAAAATTGTATGTTCCCGTTTTCTTGTTGGAGCTGCATGTTCAGAAGTACTATTATACGTATCTGATTAATTAATTGTCTGTGCTCCCAATTTTACTGTGGGAGTCGAGTGAACATATTTTATTGCTACTTCTCGCTTCTCTTCGGACCGTCTCTATCAGAGGTTGGCGATTACTATAGCAATTTCTTCTCTATTTTCAGCCGTTGTAAAGAGCTAAATTATTGGATGTTCATCCCAGTCCATTGCCGTATATTCCTCAGCCATGATGTTTTTCTTCTCCCTATCTTCCCTTTCATTATTAGTTGAAGACCGTTATATTTATTACTACCCAGTGCGTGGTCTAAATAAGCTGTTTTCGTTGTTTTATAGTTCTTATTAATTGTTGTTGTTTATTCATTCTTCTTATCACTACTTTATTTGTTGTGTGTGTCCATGATATTAACAGTCTATTGCTACTAGGTGTACCTAATTAATTAATTGACTGTGTGCTTTTAATTTAGTGTGTGAGTTGTGTGATAATATTTTATTATTGGAGATGCGTGCTCAGTAATGATACTTTTTTTTTACTGTGAAAGTTATGTGTTTATATTTTATTGTTGGAGATGCATGCTTACTATTCACACTGTGTGTACGTAATTAATTATTTGACTGTTTTAATTAATTTACTGTGAAAGTTGTGTATTCATATTTTATTGTTGTAGATGCGAGCTCACTAATGATTCTGTGTGTACATAATTAATGAATAGAGGGTTTAAATTAATTTACTGTGAAAGTTATGTGTTCATATTTTGGTGCTGAAGATGCGTGCTCATTAATGATGCTGTGTATACATAATTAATGAATTGCCTGTGTGCTCCTAATTTATTGTGTGAGTTGTGTGTTCATATTTTTAATTGTTGGAGATGCGTGCTCACTAATGATTCTGTGTGTACGTAATTAATGAATAGAGTGTTTAAATTAATTTACTGTGAAAGTTATGTGTTCATATTTTATTACTGAAGATGCGTGCTCAGTAATGATACTGTTTGTACGTAATTAATTAATTGACTATGTGCTCCTAATTTATTGTCTGCGTTGTGTGTTCATATTTTTAATTGTTGGAGATGCGTGCTCAGTAATTATACTGTGTGTACGTAATTAATTAGTTGACTGTGTGCTCCTAATTTACTGTGAGAGTTGTGTGTTCATATTTTATTGTTAGAGGAGCGTGCTCAGTGATGATACTGTGTGTACATAATTAAATAATTGACTGTGTGGTGCTAATTTACTATAAGAATTGTGTTCATATTTTATTGTTGTGTGCTTAATAATGATACTGTAAAAGCCTAACTAATTATTCACGGTGTGCTTCTATTTGACTAAGAGTTGCGAGTTCATATGTTAATATTACAACTGTGGTTGGAAATTAGAATTATTCCTGTGTATGGTTAAATTGTTAGCTAAATTGCGAATGCCTATTTTATTATTGGCACTGTGTCTCAGTAATAGTACTATGCGTACCTAAAGGACTACGTGTCCATAATTTATTGTGATTATTTATGATCCTATTTTATTGTTAGAGTTGTAAGCTCAGCAATAGTACGTAATTAATTAATTTAATGTGCTTCTAATTTACTGTGCGAGTTGTGTGTGTATATCTTACTATTATGTAAGTGTGCTCAGTAATGGTATTGCATGTATCTAAAGGACCATGTGCACCATATGTATTGCAAAAGTTATATGGTCCTATATTATTGTTGGAACTGTGTGCTCAGTAATGGTATTGCTTGTAATTAATTAATGAATTGACGACTGCGTGCTCTTAATTTACCAGGTAGGGTGTGTGCTCATATTTTGTTGTAACACCTGCGTGTTGAGTATTGATACTGTGCGTTCCTAATTAACGATTGAGTTGTGGTAAAACCCATTTATGAAAATAATTGGTGACTCTTAGACACAAAAACTATGTAGTTCATCTACTATTACTTCAATTATTAACAGATTATTCGTTGTCTTTGTTAGTGATTGCACGTAGGGTGTATCCTACTTTTTGAAACAAATTGTTGAAAAACTAATACGATATTTTGCACCTATTATCGTATGTTAAACTTAAACTATTTTATTGGTTTCTTATGTTTATTTTTAATTTTATTATGCACGAAAAGCTTCTCGGGGTACACTTTTTCAAACTCTGCTTGAAAATATTCAATAATAGGTTAAAAGAACCACCACCTCTATCGCGCGACTAAAATAACATTAACTAAATCAGATCTTTTATGCGCGTAATAATTCGAAAGAATTTTATTTATCGTTGACACAACAAAAAGGAGCGATTCTTCATATCCTTACAAGAATTTCATTGTTGGTGCCCGGCTAAAAAATATTTACTCATAAAAACCTTACATAATGGTTTATTATCATGGGAATGATGGGAACGACGGCTGAAAGCTCAAACTTTGGATAAAAATAAAGTGAGATGAGGTGGTCAAATGTCACTGTGCTGTCTCTGCCAAATGACAAATGAAAACACAGAAGTGCTAGTCATTCCGATACAATATGCCCATGGAGGCTCGCGGTCATTGTTCATGATCATGTGTGGTAGATTCTTCACTGTACATATCTTATCTCTACCCATCGCTTGTTTACTGTTATGATAGAGATATGTTACGACTAGCTTTCATACTTTCAATAATGGGAAATTTTGACCGGTTTTTAAGACTCATATCAAAGCCATTTTTGCAAAATCATCCAGAATTGACTTTATGGGGAGTTTTAATAGCAGATGAGTTGCCGTTGATGTTTTTAGATTTTTAAATATAGTTTCTCTTGATATTAGAATGGTTCACAACTTTTATTTTCTCATTTTGTTGGGTATTAGATGAACCCGTTGGCTACCCCCCACGGTTTGTATAATTACATCTCTTAAAAATAGTACATTACAACCGCGCTTTTCAACCCCTCATTAATCTGAACAGGATTGTAATATTTCTGATCTGAATATTACCCAGCAATCCAAAGATGATAACATTTTAAAAGATTTGTTAAGTGTTCACATTCTATCCTATCATATAAACCATTATCGTTCAGTATAGTAAAAAATATACCGAGGTCTCCTCTACTAAAATAAAGTATTAACGGTTTATAAAAACTATAATATTCCGTCCTATATAAATCCGAGCAATTCTTTAAACTGGTCTCAATTCGGTTCTCTTATAAAGGTTATACAGTATATTTCATATTTTCTTGAAAACAGAGAACCTAATTTCATTCTGTGAGTGCTTGTGACTTCAGTTAAGTTGAGATGCATACCTTTGCATGCCATCAACTTAAACTTATATATACAGGGTGGTCCAGATTTATTTCGGGAAACTTCACCAGCGTGTTCCAATAACCAAATTAATGTAAAAAGTTTATATAAACGTGGGTCCCTAAATGCTTCCTAACGGAGATATCGCATCTTAAGGTTTTAATAAAAGAATGCCAAAGAACAGAATTTATTATTTAACTATCATTACTAGGGTGATATTACAATATGAAATAGCAGAATTAATAATGTAGATGTTCAAACTGTAATCCGCCAACCTCGATACATTTCCTACAACGTCGAATCAGTGAATCAATCGCGTTGTATTTTTCCAACGGATTCTGTCTCATCTCATTACAAGATTCTTCAATTCTTAAAATTAATTCTTCCCTTGTATTACCAGGCGTTGCATATCCTTTATCTTTTAACTTTCCCCAAACCGAGCAGAGTGCGGTCTGGCGATCTTGGGGGCCAGGGTGCTGGTCCTGAACGACCAATCCAACGCTGTGGATAATTTGTATTTAACCATTACGTACTTGTAATCCAAAATGCGCTGGAGCTCCGTCTAGTTGCATCCAGCTATCTATTGAAATTTGTGTCAAGAAACTCACGAAATAATGCCGAATTTAATCTTGGTGGTAAGAAGTATGGACCATAAATGTAATTATGTAAGACACCGAGCCAAACATTAACACTAAATTCATTTTGAAAATTGCCTGGTCGAGTCTCATGCGGATTTTCATGTGCCCAAACATGAAGATTGTGATAATTAACTACTCCGGTTCTCGTGTATGTAGCTTCATCCGTCCAAAGTATTTTATGTAAAAATTCATGGTTATTTTCTACCTGATTAAAATCCACTCACAAAAGATCAACCTTGTTTCTGCATCACCAGGATGTAAATTTTGTACAGGTTGAAAATGATATGATTTTCTATGATCTGCATGTAATGTTCGTAACACTCTTGATTTTGATACATTAAGTTGTTAAGCCGCTCTGCGAGAACTGAGTCGTGGATTTTCATTGAATGCTTGAAGAATACGGTTAGTAATTCTTCCTAGTATTGGGTTGTCATTTCTGTTTTGTTCGATATTAATACGCAAACCTAATTCGCGAAAACGCCGGCGAGTATCGACGAAAACTTGAGAATCTGGAAGTCTTTTATTTGGGAAACGCCTTTGATATTCACGCACTGATGCTTCGGCATTGCCGTTACAAAATCCATGCACAAAATGAATATCTGCGTATTCTTCATTACTAAATTTCATGGGCATAGCGGTAACTGTATCACAAGCACTTTTCAAATCAGTTAACACAGTAAACTGTATAATTTATGACAGATTAATTAGTCACTTGTTTTTCACAGCACGCTTTCATTATCAACACTATCTACGCCTATTTGTATTACGATTTTAAAAATTTTAGATAAAGGGAGACTGTGCAATGTAAAACATATTATGTATTATTCCATAACACTTTAAGATTCGAGATCTCCGTTAGGAAGCATTTAAGGACCCACGTTTATATAAACTTTCTACATTAATTTGGTTATTGGAACACGCTGGTGAAGTTTCCCGAAATAAATCTGGACCACCCTGTATATATATATATATATATATACAGGGTGTCCCTAAATATCCTTAAAAGCTTCAGGTAAACTTTTTTCTTTAAGAATTCTTAAGACAAAACTGCAAGAAAAAAATTGCTCGGCAGCTTAATTTTCTTGTACGATAGTGTTAAAGTGCATACCTTTAGTGCAGAATTTTAGCCAAATGGTTATAAGAAATTAAATAAAACATGTATTTGCTTAATGAGGAAACGTAAATTAATCCAAACCGCTATATAACATTGAATTAGCAATTTAGTTCTTCGTTTGGAAATACTGTTAAAAATCATATTTTTGGTAAAAGTACAATTTGACAACAATGCAGGTGCATGGGTACTGTGATTTTAATTTCGAACATCTGTTGTTTGCGTTTTACACGTGTGTGAATTCTGCATTAAATTTTTTCGTGTTAGCGAGTTCACTTGTGTCTTGACCATCATTATAGCGTACCTATGCTATAAACTAGTACATAGAAATGATTTGGATTCTTGCGGAATGTGGGGGAAACTGCAATGAGGCTGCTAGGGTTTACGCTCAGCGTTTTCCTAATAGAAGATATCCAAGCCACGTAGTAATTCGAGCTGCAAATGACAGTGTTGCCGAGTTTCAGATTCTTTAATTGGCTCGTATAAGGAAACTAAGCGTGTTAGGACATTTCTGTTTGCAATTTTGAGGTCTATATCGGTTGTAGAAAAAGTTTACCTGAACCTTTTAAGGCAACTTAGGGACACCCTGTATATATATATATATATTACAGAGTGACTTCAATAGTTATGCAAATAGTTTAAGCAGTGATTGTTCACATCAAAAGAATATAATATACGCAAAATTGCTTTATACAAATGTGTACGGTTACGGAGTTACAGCCTTCTAAAGTGAGACTTCTCCGATCACTTTTCTGCATATAATTATGTTAATAGCTACACGAATGTTTTGAAATTTGATGTGCGTACGTTAGTCACCAAGGCTGCAGATTAGAGGCTAGTTTCGTTGTAATAAGTGTATCAAAAGCGTGTCAAGTGGGAGGATCGGGTACTCTTTTCAACCATATCTTCTAAATTATACTGTTTTTCTCATTTCTGTCTGTCTTTCCAGTTAATTCAATTTTTATGAAAAATCGAGTTGCCGTGAAAATTTGGAAACTTCGTACAATGGGGATTAAATTGGCTGCATAGATTCAGGACAATACTATAAAAAGAGCTCATATGAACACTTATCCGCAAACGCTTAGTTCACAATTATATGCAGGAAAGTGATCGGACAAGTCTCACTTTAGAAGGCTGTAACTCCGGATAAGGCAATTTTGCATATTTTGTATTCTATTGATATGAACAATAACTGCTTAAAATATTTGCATAAGTATTGAAGACACCCTGTATATATATAAAATGCTGTGTTACAACATGTACTAATTGAGATATCTTAACCTACTGATAAATCTAATAAAGCTATGTAAGCTACCCTGTATAAAATGAATTGTTTAATCACTCATAAATCGAATACGAAGTAATTGTTTGTTCCCCATCTTCGAATTTGGTCCTTCGCTTCTGTATAACTTGACTTGCAGATATCAAAACAGGTTGTTCTGTTCATCTTCATCTTTAAGAAGGCGTAGAGGATACTTTTCAACCTTATCGGTGCATTCTTGAGCTGTAATTTAAAAAAATTAGTAAAAATATAATGGTTTTGACACCTGGATATAATAATGTAAATTTGTGAATTTAATACTATTCTTTAGAGAAAAATATGTTTGTAATAATGTTCTTATGTAAGGAAGGTTTGTGTTAATTTTGATTAACTTTGAAAATATTTATAATAATTTATTTATAATTTATTAAAAATTTAATTGTCAACTTTCCTATGTTGTATTGGAAATACGTCGTGTGAGATATCAATATCTGAGGAATTTTGCTAGGAATAATTTGGTGTTTTCCTTTTTTGTGTAACTTTAATTATAAGAATGTTACTGTAGTTTATAGGATTCTTTAATTATTTTAGTTAATTTAGAGCTGCAATTTCATTGGTGGAAGTCCACGGCGATACATCAAGAGACCTCTTTATATCCCCTTAAAATTAGTATTTGGATTGCTATGTCGAGAAGAAGAATAACTGAGTCATTTTTTTAGAGAGAACTTTAAATCCAACAATTTCCATCAACCATTTTTAAGACCGTTTATTATTATTGATCAACTCCACGATGGTGAACTTTCCAGTTTGAGTTGTCGGAAATAATGAAAAAATAATCAGTAAGCGGTTAATGCATGAAAAGAAAAGCGTATGATATTGTTACTTTTCGTACAATTGTTGTATGAATTGGCGAATAAACTTTGATTTCCTGAAATTTAGACGGTTTGGCAGAAATGAAACGGATAGAATTTCTTATGTTGTTTCGATATGGTGACAGAAAGCGAACACACAAAGAAGTAAGGTAATTATTTCATTCCGCACATCAAGGTCAGAATCCGATTAGCAAATCAACAGTAATTAAAACTTTAAAAAGATTTACTGAAATTGATAGTGTAAAAGATCGTCCTATACCTGGTAGACCAAGATCTACCACAAGTGCAAATAATTCTTTAGATGTAGTACTGGAGGTGCTTGACCAACCTAAAACTTGCCTTAAATCACATTATGAGTAGACATTACGTTCAAAAAATATTACACAGGGCCTAAGTTCCAGTCCTATAAAGTACATTTAGTGCAGGAACTGGCGGAAGACGATTTCGACAGAATTTTGCGAGTCGATCATGGAAGTCACTGCATACACAACAATTTTGTGAACTTAGTTGAATTTTCGGATGAAGCTACTTTTCATTTGCATGCCTTTGTTAACAGACACAACTGTAGGTACTGATGTGGTACTAACCCACATTGGATGGACAAAGTTCATATCCAGCAACCTCGACGTATGGACAGGTACCTATCCTTGGTCACAATATTGTTGGGCGTTTTTGTATTGAAGGAAACTTTACTTCCCTAAAGAATCTCTACTTCAAAAAAATGTTGTTCCTCGAATGATTGAATTTTTTTCAAATCCCATTAACCCAAAAGCAGTCAACGAAAACATCTGGTTTCAGCAGAATGGAGCGCCTCCTCAATACGGACTTGGGGTACGTAATTATTTAGACGATATTTTTATTCGACGATGGATTCGGAGAAGAGGAAACGTGCAGTGGTCCGCTCGATCTTCAGATTTATTCCCGTATAGTATTTTTGTATGGGGTCATTTGAAAAGTCGCGTGTATGTAAATAGGCCAAAAAATTGAGAAGAATTAAGAAACCGCATTCGTGCTGAAATGACTGCTATTCCTGATAATTGGTTACATAATTCTTTAGACAAATTCAATCAATCATCGAATTCGTTATTGCCAAGAAGTAAACGGGCAGCAGTTTGAACGACTTCTTTCTTATATATTTATTTTAGTTTATAATTTATATAGTTAAATGTTTCATTTTCGTATAATTTTATTCTACTGATTGTTTATTTGTTTATTTCTGACGATCTGTCAATGCTGTGGTTCCTAAATTTAAAGTACAATAAATTAGCCGGTATGCTTAGCCATACCGAAAAACCTTTCCTAATTTTTCTGTATTATTTTCTGGTGTAAGCCCATACATATTTAATACGAAATATATATTATTTGAGGCTTTCGCGTTTTCTCGAACTGTCAATATTACAATTTACTTTCGGCTTAGACCGCGTCGTCATTTGGGAACTACACCCAGCATTATCAGGTAAAGACCGACCTGTAGCTTGTCTGCTTTTACAAGCATTTGCTCTAGAAGTTTGAGCCATATTTGTTCGTAGGCCCTGCCTGCCTAAACAGGGCCGTGTGCTTATATTATTCAAACCTTGGGGCGGACAAGGATTTGATCTTGATGTGTTTTGTTTGCCAGGACAATAATACTTAATCGGCTTATGCCTGTTAGGTGTTTGTGAACCCATACAAACGAACAAATATTGCTCAAACTTCTAGAGCAAATGCTTGTAAAGGCAGACAAACCACAGATCGGGCCTTACCTGATAATGCTGGGTGTAGTTCCCAAATGACGACGCGGCCTAAGCCGAAAGTAAATTGTAATATTGATATTTAATACGGTTAGAAAAAGAAAAAAATTTTATCTTTCTAACGATGCATCATACATCGCGTGTTGCTAGATGGCGGCCGCATTCAAAAACTGCACATGCAAACATTTTTTTACTCTAAAATATACACAATAATTTCAAATTATACTCATCCAATTTTCAAATCTATATCAAAATCAGTTTTAGAAAGAAAGCTTTGGGTCTGTGTTTAACATTGACTCTGTAAATGTTTACGTAGTTCCTAGTTCATCCGTTGTAATTTACCAACCATACACACTATCTAGAATTGATATATTTAACATCTGATTTGTATATGGATCAGAGTATCTTATAAATACCATGTTCGTTTCCTGGGTTAGTAACATTACAAAAAAAAGTTTAAAAGACAGTAAACAGCTTTATTCTTAAACAAATTAAACATTCGTGTTACCTGTTGCTAGTAAATTCCTGTCTTTCCATGTAGATCCATGATAATCTCAATTGGTTTCAATTAACTGTCTTGGAAAAAGATAGCTTACACATGACATTTCACAGAGAAATGTAATAATAATGTAATAAACAAGTTTAGTGTAATAAGCAATAATATCAATAATAGCATGGCAAAACACTTGACCTTGATAGACCTGTCAAAAAATCTAATTAAACCAATGAGTCACTCATCAATGCTGAATGTAGATCATATAAGTACTAACAGAATAGCGATAGCCGATATGATCTAGAAGTGGTGCGTTACCAAAATAATAAATTGTTATAAACTTAGATCGGCTAGATGTCGCTAAAGGTTAAAAACAATTCAGAAAACTGCCATTCTACAATCTTGCAATGCTGGAACATTTTACCATGATTAAAGTTGTTGTTTTAATTATCTGACAAATGAGAATTGGAAGCTTATATCTATTGTAGAGTCCTGCAACTTTAATAGCTGGATACTTAAAATTAATCATTTCAGTTTTTATTTCTTCCTCGGAGATCTCGCATGATAGCTACCTGCTGGGCTTCGGGGTTCCTAGAGGTATGGTATTTGCCTTTGTTTTCGTCATAGAACTTGGTTAGTCGTCGATGCTAGTTAAAATCTTCACTTGTCTATATGACGTTCTTTGCACTTGATGGGTTCGTCGTCTCCCCCAGTTGCGTTGTCAAAGCTCTTTCCTCCATCATGTGATTTTACAGGACGGACGACTTCTTTTTCTTCTACCTCTTGGCGAACATTAGAATATGTTTTTAGACCATTTGTGTTCTTGCATTCTTTCTATGGGGCCGTACCAACAAAGGGTTCTATTTTAGAAATTTCTTATAATGGATGAAGTAATTCCCTGTTATTTCCACATCTCTTCTGTTTTCTAACTATGTCATTTAACACAATAAGCCTTATTGGCCGAAGTGTCTTCGGAACCAAGGGTAGACGGACCCAGGGAAAAAAAACCATGTCATTTCGTAATTTGTAGAAAGCTTCTGAAAAAGTCCAATTCGACTGTACTTATTTTGTTTCTCAAGCTGTTTGTTACTGGCCAGGCTTTTCCCTTATACAGGGCGACACTTTCAACTGTGCTATAGACATGTTCTTCTTGGTTTCTTTTCTCATCCCATAAGATCTTTTAAAATGTACCTTTGTATACAGTGTAAATTCTTTAGTTGCTGAGGTTCTTATATCTTCAGTTACTTTTTGATAGTTGTTTGCATCGTGGAGGTATATCAGCGGAATTTTAGGTTTTTTGTGTATTTGTGGCTCCGTGTTTTCTGGTTGTTCGTCATTATTCTTGGCTAGTACTTGATCTAAAGTATTTGCTGACGAGTGATACCTATTTGGAAATATCCGTTCGGAGCTATCTAGGTAGCGTTGGTAGGTTCTTTAGTCGGTACCCTATGTCGCTTGTAAGATAGTTTTATGAAAGAATTATTTTGTTCGTCGTCTTGAGATAACTCGCCTCTGTTAATTACAGTGACTTCCAGTTTTAGATGTTGGAGCCTTTCACTTTGCATTTGGTCGTCTTGTATGTCAGTATTTATTGTAATATTGCAATTATTTGTAGTTAGTTGGACATATTGGCCTAATCCTTCTCTTTGTTATTTTTATTTAACTATAATTCTGCATGTAGGAAATGTTGGTCCATATGTTTCGGACACAGTAAATTTATATCGCAGCGCAAAAGCGCGTGATTAGCTTACGAATCTCACCCGCACTAGAATGTTACTTATCACTGTAGGTTAAAAACGATAAGAATGAAGAAACCAGTTTAGCACTTCACTATTAAAGCACAAGAACTAGCAGCAGGAAGTATCTACGGTGTTTTGAAGTATTGTACAATATCTATCAGCTGTTGCTATAATTTTTTTGATAAGCTTTGACGTCAGTTTGTTTTATAGGATTATTCATAACGAATGAGTGCGATTGCAGTTACAAATGACGATATCCTTGTGTAAACATCCGGATAACCAGCAGCGCATACTAAGTCCCCCCACGAAACAATCCCTATCTGGCGACCATCAGCGACCAGCGGGCCTCCAGAATCGGACATGCAAACACCTTCGCCTTTTTTGTTGAGGGTGCAAATTGTCAATTCTGTCACACACTCTTTACAGAAGCGAGTTTTGCTTCGACACTCTGAAACGTCTAGAGTTGTGAGATTAAGAAACTGCAGCTTGTCGGGTATGCTACCACTTGTCTTGGTCCGTCCCCAGCCACTGACGGTTACTTGTACCCCTGGCCCAATGTACGACGTCTCCAACGCGATGGGCCTAATGGTTTCCGAGTAGACTAGCAGAGGAGAAATGATCAAAAAAGCGATGTCATTTTGCATGTAGCGTTGGTTATAGTTCGCATTGGTTAATATTATAATTACATAGTGCGTCGTCCCTCCTTTGCTTAATTGGTTCGAACCAGCAACCACAAACAGCTCGTTGGCCCTACAACTGAAATAAATGATGTTTATCCTCATGTTAAACATAGGTTAATTGCAAAAGTGCAATTACTATTTTGGCTTATATAGCTTTGGTTAATTCATGAGGTTTACCTTGAGACACAGTGACCTGCTGTAAGAATTGTCGAGGGGTGTAAAATCGACCCACTGCAAAAATGGGCCCCGCTAGACACCTTTCTTAAGGAAACTTGATAGGGAAAAGCACCTTCTGCTGCTTCAAAACCACCAACCATTCGTTTAGAACGTTTCCCACCAACACGATGGTCATGTTTGCTGCAATAGCCTTCTGGAAGATAATAATAAGGTCAACAAAATCGCAAAATATAGGTCATTTATAAAAGTACACAGAATCGTATTAACTTACCATCAGAGAAGACAATTAAGAGGATAATAAGAATCCACATGCTTATACATTTCACCATTATGAAGACCGGTCATTGTTAGACGAGTTGCAAAAACATTTTGAATGATCGATTGCATTTCAAGCTGCCAAATAGCAAAAATAAGATAAACACTTTGTTATCAGTGCAACAATTGTTTGTCTATATTAGGAAATTATCACAGTGAGGTGCTCTAAATTAAAATTCCTATTCTATATTATAATAAAACAAGCAGGTACGGCGAAAATATATTATCGTTATCACATGACTCATATGTGGTTAGACTCATATTTGAAGTACCTTAGGATTCAGAAATGAAACTGATATATGATGAGTAATTTCTCACTAATTATCGCAATGCACTTTGCTATTTGCTGTACAATTTTGCAACAATAGTTTAGTATTTGACCAAGTTATAAAAATCTTATTTGTATGTACTTCTATGCATATTTCACTATTAACAGGTCCATGAATTCAATTCCAAATTACATCGAACTGTTTTATTAAACTCTCAACTAAAAACGCCTAATTTCTTGCAATGTATTTTCAAACAAATTCAGAATATACCGTTGAAATTTTGGAAACTACTTTATACTAGCACCACCTTATAAGGAAACTGTACCTTTCAAATAAAATTGCTGGAAATATTCGCGCAATTTATGTTTCTTCAATCTCCACCTATGTCTATGAAGATAAAAATGAGTAATGCATTTAACTGTAACTACTAGGAATAACATTTCAGTCTGTGCAGTAATGACATCAGCTAGAACGCTGCATTGTAGATGGTCGTGGTATCCATAATAATGATGTGCATAACTGTATACTGACCTGCGTACAGGACATCTCACCTTGACTGCATAACACTCCACCAGGGTATCCTCAGGCGAAAAACAAGCAAAAAAGTCCTAATAAACAAATGCTATTCGCAAAGTATAGCTTCAGACATAAACACTGGTTTAAAAAAAGGTTCGCAAGTAATAAACGACTAACTAAAATAAACTGTAACAATATATGTTCAATGTGGCTACCATTAGCTTCAGCGCATACAAGAATTCTTCTTCTAATAGCGCTTCGTGTACGTTCACAAATCCCCGGAGCAGGTTCAGAGTAAAGTAATTGTTTCAGATAACCCCATGGTAAAAATAGCATAGGACCACCCAGCCCAATCCAGGTGCCGAATATTTCACTTAAGTAGTTCCTTACTTAAGAACAAATACAGTCCAGGTTTGAGAATAACCGCAAAATAATAGGAAGTTTAAACTCAATACGGCGGAATCGGCATTTATCAAACACGTTAAAAAACACATCGGAAAATCTATGGTAGAGTCAGTTCTATGCTATGGGTGCGAAACATGGACCATCAAAAAAGAAAACCAACGTAATCAAACAGTGGAAATGCGCTATCTAAGAAGGAGTCTCAGAATCTCAAGATTAGAACATGTCGCAAATGAGGAAATCCGAAACAGAATGGAAGCCCAAGACAAAGTTACTGATAGGAGCAACAGAAGAGGGCTCAGATGGTTCGGACATCTGCTAAGAATGGATAATCAGAGATGACCGAAGAGAATTTTCAATTGGACTCCAGCAGGGAAACGTAAAAAAGGCAGATCACGAAGATTCTGGAACAATGAAATCAGTGAAGCAATGTACCTAATGTGTAAGAGTAACATATTGCTCCTATCCTAGGTGCCTAATGAGTAACTAACTACTGGAGCTGTACCGTCCTGATTTCCATTTTGTTTCCACTTAGTTGGCCGTTTGCTTCGGGATTGAACGTCCTGCTGTTCCCAAATCTTCCCCGCTGCAGTGGAGAGCTAGCTATCCGGCGTTTTCTTTCCCCCTGGTACTTTTGCGGTTCTTCTCCTTTGGGTTTCCCGTCCTTACTCTCTGTCTTCTTCTTCTTCGTCTCAGTTGGGCTGGTCGTCGTCGGTCGAGTCTTGATTGGACTCTTCCCAGAGTTCCTAGATTCTTCTGGTCTCTCTTCGGATATCCTCTTTTCGTCGGGCCCATTGCTCCCATGTCTGTTACGGTATGCCGATATTCTGGATGTCCCTCTCCAATGGCGTATTCCACGTGTAGCATGGTCTTCCGATCTTCTTTTCTTCTGTGTGCATGGCATACGCTTGCTGTAGAGGATGGGTGGCAGGTCGTCGTAAGATATGTGCCCAGTATTTGAGTATTGATGTGGTGAGCCGGTTCGTTATTGTTTTCCCTTCTAGAATTTCTTGTGCCGTCAAGTGTTTGCCTCCCCTGTGGTTAGTTGAAAGAGTGTGAGTATTTTCTGTTCCATCCTTCGCAGCGCCATTCTGTTGGCTTTTGTATTCGCGGTGGTTTTCAATCCGTATAGAGCAGTCGTGGATATAATGAAGGTGTAAATGATCTTCTTTATTCCGGTTGGTAGGTTGTGTTACTGGAGGAGCGGGAGACTCATGTGGGTGGCTTGGTGTGCTTTGGTTATTCGTTGGTTGACTGTCTCCGGTCTTGCCAAGGAGTCTGGCAGGTAAACCCCTAAGTACTTCAGTTTGTGTGTTGTCGATAAATTAAACATTCGCCTGGAAATGAACATTTACTTGTTCTTGGAGTATTTAATAACGACAAAAAGTTTCTGTTTTCATTGTTTCCTTCGATTAAAGCTTGCACCGGTTGATAGTGAAAGGGATGAAGAGACTGCTCCTTAAGAATTTGCCAAACGATACTTTTGCTCGTATTTTCCATGGTGGCAATTCGTCTTGTACTGGTTGTTGGATCTTCTTCAAATCTCACTAAAATTACTTCTTCTAATTGCACACGTCTAACATTAGCTCTTTCTTACGATTTCCATCTCTCGAAAACATTGAAATACTTGCAAACATTTGGTGGTACGAAAGACATTTGTCGTAATATCTTTCCCTATAAGATAAAAAACCATACCTGCTAACTCTTCCACAGGATATGCAATCGAAGTCATGACAACAATTAGGAAAAACGTTTAATTAAGATACATCATACAACAAGGATATTTTAACAAAAATGCAGTAAATGCTTACTTAATGTTTAGATCATGCAATTTACGTAAGTCGATACATATCCTGTTGTAAAACAATCAGTGTTTATCACCGAAACTATTCATTTGCGAATATATGTTTATTGGGTGTTCTTTGTTTATTTTTGGCCAAAGAATACCCTAGTGAAGTGTTATGCAATAAAGGTGGAAACCAGTATAGTAGATATTGTTGCAAAGGCAGAGGTTGTTCAAGTTTAAGACTTCCAAAACCAGAAATACTATTTAATGAAACTTTAGTAGGTTTAGCAAAATAATAAATATCACTAGATCTGAAAAGAATTGAAAATATATATATAAAAAATAAATGATCTTGTTTTTTAAATTTAATCGAGATATATGAGAGATATGATATATCTAATTTACATATATTGTCAGAATATTCCAAGATTCCAGTACAGCACAAACAAAAACAAATTAATTATTTGCACCAATAAATTTAAAAAAAAAACACTTGCTACCCTAACAAGGTGTAGCGTAGCAAAGACAATGGCCAACTTTCACATCTGAAGAGACAAATGCGGGATGTACAAGATTAACTTTTGTTACTATTCAATATGGGCTTTCCTTTGCATTTATTATTCGTAGCCATTCCTTTTGGGAACTTTCTAAGCCTAATGCTGCGTGTAACTACTTCGCATCTTTATTTAGTTTAGCGCTTGTGCGACATATTAGATCATTTTTTCATGATAATCTTTCTAGAAACGAACGTGTTCTTGATGATTTTGTTAAATTTATGCAGCGAGAAAGCAGCTGTCCTATTTTTGCTATTGCTACATGCTGCTTGTTGTTTTACATAGTTTGCTACCTTCAGAAACTACAAACTAAGTATATGTAACAACGTTCTTAAGTTCCGCAATAATTGCACTTCTCTATCATCAAAATACCATTTTATATTCATTTTAAGTACATTAAATTATAACGGATAGCAGACTTAAAGCCGTAGCATAGTGTACCCGAATGCGGTTGAAGTAGAAGTACAACAGTGGTATGTAACAAGATTAAAAATGATAAAATACTGATTTTTATAATAAGCGCCGAAAACAATTCATTAGATACAAGTGTATAATTTAATACACGATGCGGAAGGTCGAGTGCAGGGACCTGCACAAGTACCAGGAATTATTTTCATGTGATATAATCAACATTTTTCCTACAACTGATAAAATTATGCTACTATAAGGAAAATTTATAAAAAATTGATACTGCCCCATCAAGGCATTTTACGACGTTTAAAATCAATTTGACATTTCTGTAATTCAATTTGACAATAATTATGTTATTTTTTTGTATAGGCTATAGTTATCCTAATGCCTGCGGGCTATTATATAAGGTGTCTCTAAAAGTTCTGTTACAAATTCTTGAGACCGAAATACGACCACAAAAGTGTACTATTACGGAGTTACAGGCTCCTAAAGTAAGACTTGTCCGATCACTTTCCTGCATATAATTGTGGTAATAGTTGGACCAACGCTTTGAAATTTTATGTGCATACTCATCAAGGTTGCAAGTTAGGGTCTAGTTTTGTTTTAGTAAGTGTGCCAGAGTCGTCTTAAGTGGGGGGATCAGATATTGTTTTCTACGATATCTTTCATTTTATTTTATTTTTCTTATTTTTTACAAATAATCCTCTTCGGCGTACAAAGATACCCGGAAAAAGGTGCACTTGTTAAGTAGCGTAGTCGATAAAAAGCTTTTGTCCGCAAATACTTAATTTATTACAAAGTACAAAGCATTTAGCGTTAATAAATAAGATTACGTTTAGATTAAATATTTGTTGGGTTGATTTCAGTGGACCAATAAATAGCTTAATGTTTATGTGAATTATATTATTAGTATTTGACTTAACAGGCATTAAATTCAGAAATATGAAATCTTAGCGACTTAACTTTGAAGCAGAAGAATGCATAACAATATCGTACGATTTACAGTTAAAAATTGCATATTTTCCAAAAGCTTGTTTATAGAATAAAGTATCTGTGCCAATTCCATATTATACAGTGAAAAAGTAATACTGAAAACTTAATATCTTTCTAGGTGCAGTATTCAAGATGTCATTTAAAATATTCTTTACAACTAATTTTTTAACGAGATAAACTGTTTTAAAATAACCGATTATCATTAAAATGTCATACTTGTAAACAAATAAGCATGCCTTAATGATAAAAATGATATTTATTAACTTCAGTAGCTACAGTGAGGCAACACTAATGGTTTTTATGTAAAAGCTGTTTACATTGTACCATCCACCATTTTTTTTCATTCATTTATACTACCCCCCCCCCCCTGGAAGCACTTTTGCATTATTTCAGGAGGGTGCAAGCGTCTCTTACATACTAACACGCGACCGATTCGCTGCATTTCACTGTGACCTCGAGTGGCAGTGCGTATTCGTACTGCTCCAGTGAGTTCCAACAATGTACCATCCTATAGATTTTCAAGTAACAGGAACATCAGCTTACATTGTTTTTAATTGGCGATGTACTGTGATATCCACAAAATGTTTATGAACAAACGTGTTGCGTGTTTGAAAGCAGGAAATCGAAATTTACAGGAAATTCAATGCAGTACAACTTGAACTATGAGTTATGATGTTAACACGGACTCAAATAATAATAAGAATTAGTTTATCTAAAAGTGTACGTCCTAAACAACTTCTATCATTAGCGTTGTTTAACCTTTTATGCAATAGTAGCTACATATCTTATCAACATTAAACGATATGATTATTTAATAAGATTTCTTGCAAACGAGTTAGTCATTGCCGCCCAACAATCTATATGATTTCAAGAAAGTATTGTATTAAGTGGGTTGCCTCTCACGCATACGACATTATTTTAAATAACATTTAAACCTTTTTCTTTAATAACACACATAATAAAATAAAAAGACCATAATCAATTTACGGCTAGTTTACCTAAAGTATAGATTGAATGGGTAGTATGGTATGTTGATACTTGTATCCAAAACTATCCAAAAAGTAGGTAAAGTATCGAAATTTTCAAAAATATCTGAAGTATGGATCTATTGAAAGTATATACAGTACCTAAACCTTTCAAATATATTTAA
>JABXWE010002786.1:0-58368 GCA_014611495.1 Limonius californicus | reverse complement strand
CCGCTACATATACCCCTATCGACTCACTAGGACCTTGCGTTCGTTGTTTGATCTCTTCCAATAATTTATCATCATAATTGTGAGGTTGGAATTCTTCCGGTAAGAATTTGACTAAATCGTCCCAATTGTCAACAGTGTCCCTATACGCACGATACCAAATCAAAGCTTTCCCAGTAAAAAGATCTAACGCCGAATCAAATAATCCCTCCAATGAAATATTACGAGCTATTCTCAACTCTTCCACTCGCTCGATAAACGCGCTTAACGACAGCTCATCTCCATCCCCGGAAAACTTTAATCCCCATTGGCTCACAGGTACAGGTTTAATGTCCCCCCTAGAATATAAAAAAGAAGGACCTGGACGACTGGCACGAACAGGAGTCGACGTTTCCTGAATTGAAGGATACCCAGGACCACCTATGTTCGTAGACAAGGCTATCAGGCTGGCTTCGAAAGATTGTAACTTTTGAGTTAAATTCGCTTTACACTTTTCTAATTGGCCCAACAATTCTTCCTTAACCTTCCCCTCTTCGTCCCTATTCACAATCATACGACTTATACGACCCTCATAATGGATGATTTTGCTGCTAAGTTTTTTGTAAGCACCCCCGTGGATTGAATCTTCAAAGTCGTCCACCCATTCTATCAACTGTTTAAGGCCCAACACTATTGCCTCGCGATCCTCGGAAAAAGAAAACGGATGTGAAGGAAATTCGAAATATTTGTCCCCCTTTTCCTTCTTAATGGCAGCCCTCAACAATTTTCTTAAATTATCTAAGTTACCTTCCGCCTTTACTCCACGGATACTTAACTCGTACGCAATCTCGGACGTGTTTAAACGATCGATATCCATCTTGTACGTCGTACACTAAACTAATCTAAGCAATTACCCTAAGAACTTATAATTGGCAACCAATGTACAATTTTTCCTAAATAATACTAAATAATGTTAACCCCAAAAAAACCGTGCTGCAATTGTCTTATAATTTTTCCAAAATTTTTAAAACTACAAACTGTATGTAATCTATCTAAATTGAGCCCCACGACGTTGGGTCGCCACTTTTCTTCTTGTGACGCCAGCTGATAATCTCTAACTAAGTAAGTAAATAATTGTTAATGATAGCCTCCCGGAACCTCAATCGAAGATGGGCGGTTCTCTGCTTATCTCGAATAAATATTTTAATTAACTTTATGTTAATTACCTGGAAAAGAGGGCGCCAACGGCTAATAATAAAATACACTACCATTAACGCAGATGTCGATTGGTTAGCCGTACCCACGGTGTATTGCTTACTTAATTCGTTTCTACGGAAACGATGATAGGTAACAATAAATAACAAACACAATTGCAGCAACAATATTTAATATCAGCAAAAATAAATGTTTAATATGTATATATAAACCCCAGCTTGCAACAATAATATATAAAATTATAATAGTAACCTGTATCGGTACACAACTAACAGTGCAATCACTCAATACAGCCTAAAAATACCTGACTGAGCTACAGTAAAAATACTGCGTTTCACTACCCAAACCAACGCCCACAAACCGCGTCCTACACTCTATTCGGGAAAGGCCTTTCGAGGAGTACGGCACAGATAAGAGAATCCAAAATTCGCCGTGAAACCCGAACGAAACGCAATATTACCGCTCCTGTTGACTCACGCTGTATATACAGTGAAATTCCCGTGTATGTACGCTAATACTTGTACAAACTAATATACCAATGAATTACGTTAATAAAGTAATTCGAAACACACTGTACAAATTAACAATCTAAAGAATTATGACTGTAAAGTAGTTGTAACACTCTGTACAATTACAACGTAGTTCTTATCTATCCCAAAATATAAATAAGTTCATACAAAACACAAGATTATTTACAATGACTCCAAAATTATCAGAATTAAAAATAAATTTGCACTTCCCTTGTTAATCTGGTCTGGAAATTCCTAAAACAGCTTCGAGTCCGGCACGTGTTCTCGCTGCGACGGCTGGAATGACTTAGAATTCTAGTTTCTCGCAAACAGCAGATTTTTCTATAGAAGGCACCAATTTTTCGGACGAAATTCGCCGTCCCCAAGTTGTCTAATTACGAATACAAGGAAAAGTTAGGACAGCTATAATTTAAAAGACGAAGGAAGCTTACCAATCGGTAACTACGATTGACACGACAAAAATCATAAAAGGAACGAAACGTTGATATAAAGCGACAATAACTGTCAATAACGTAGTCAAACTATTTACAAAGATCACGTTATAAACTATGATTTTCCCAGAAAATTGAGATGAACTTTAAGCGAAACGCATAAACGGGAAAAACCAAATTCAACGACACGTTCGTTTTCTGTCAGACGCAGAGAGTCAATTACCGGAAATCCTGTTTAACTAATATAAATCATGCGTACTAGGTAAATACTCCAAATAGAACACACCGGAGACTAGTCTGAAATGGGTTGCGGACAACCTAGGCGAAAATACCGTTACAATCTTCTCCTGTCGATTATTGAAAATTTGTGCGGTGTTGTAATTTGGCTGATATGATTCACCTTCTCCATTCCTTCTAAATCTTTCCACTAATCTTTTCAAGGTCATCTTCTCAATTTCATAAGTTTTTGCAGCTGTACGTAGCTTACTACCATTGACCACCTCTCTAACAGCTAGCTTCATCCGTTCAGGTGGAACAGGAACTCTGTCAGACTTCCTTTTCCACTTGAAAGGCATTTTCTGCAAAAATACATATCTTTAGGGAGCGTTGATACGTGTATCAAACCTCCCGAAGCAAAATGTATCAGGCCTCCCTTGGTAGCAAAACGAAAGAAATTGAGTGACAACAAAAACATAACCTAAACTGTTAATACTTTAAATACGTGAATATACAGATAAAACAACCCTATTTTCATTACACAAATCAATTTATAGCTGATATCATTAGAATTTTTATAAAATGTTTCGACATACCCTGTAGAAGTTATGATATATTTCCCAAAAACACTATTTAACTTGTAGTTCTCGCACGAGCGATCATACGTGAAATATTTTTAGATACAAATGATCACGGGGACGCCAAGACGCACCATCTAGCGCGTGGATGAAATAATACATTATTTGGTGGTAATTTCAAAAATGTATCAACCCTCCCGTTGTATCAACCCTCCCCAGGTTCCCCTACTACTCTTTTGCATTGTTGTTTTTCAGGAATATTTCCTTCTTTGCCTAAATGAACTTGTAAATTATGTATATAGGCAGAGTCGGTATCAGCAAGCATTCACAGCTTCAAAGCATATTTTTCAGGCTTATTTTATATATATATATATTGCCATAATATTTATGTTAAATTAATCTAATTATTATTAAATATATGTTAAATGTCTTTATAATTCCTTAAACTAAACAAAGAATGCCATCGGAAGGTCTTGTAGATATGTAAAAAGGATATTTATTATGTTAATTTCCATATGTTCACCTGAAATGTAGTTTAGGTAGATTATTTATGTCCTAATTAATAATAATTATTGAAATATTATAGTTAAAAAAGTCTTTATAAACCTGTTTATGATAAAAAGTGTTTCCGATACTTTTTACGATGTTTCAATTTAGGAATTCTATTACGCCATGTATGATTTGGTAGTGTTTGACGATTTGTAATCCTGTAGGGTGATTTGTTACTCGGTGTGGTTGATGATGTAGATCTCTTTGAACTGTAACGGAGCCCTATAATTCAATAATAGTAATTAATTTATGTAAATAATTTAAATGTATATAATTTTACTACAACATGTTTTGTATAAGCCAAATTAGTTGAAGATTGTACCTAGGAAGGTTTTTGTTAGGTTTGTTTGATAATTTGTGTTATTTGTGTGGATATATTCTTATTTGATTAAATTTTGAATTTTTAGGTTATGAGGTAGTATTTAGTTATTTACTTCGAATAGATTGGATTTATAGGATGTTTATGTGTTGCTTAACTTGTGTTGTAATTGTAGAATTGTGTTAAATGTGTTTTTATTAGGTATATGAATAATTTTAGTTTAATTAACAACATTTTGAAAAATGTAAAATTTGTGTAATTTTGAATATTGGCTTGTGGGATGTCTATTTATAGATATTTATTCAGGGATTCTGAATCTGGAATTAGTTTTTTGATAGGTTTAGGCATAAGCTTTCTATCCATAATTTTAAATTTATTTATTAACGCTTCACTAGTTTTTGTTTTGAAAATTCCGTTCTTCATTTTATTATGTTACCTGGTTACGATTCGATTTTGTCAGAATTTCAGAGGTATCTGGCAGAAAATAATTGCTTCAGTACCTATATGGCCATCGAACTGGGTGCACGCTTTTTCTTATCAGTGCTTAAATTTAATTGTAATGTAACTTTAAATCTCAAAAATGAGGTTAAGTTTGTTTGTTTACGAAATGTCAAAGTGATTTATATTACTACAACTATAATTGTGGGTTAATAATTACAAATGTGTGTGTGTAATAATAATAAATAAGTTACCATATTTAAATTGATTCAAGTGTGTTTTCTTTGGAAAATTTAACTGAAAAGAAATGAGCATAAAAATAAAATTTCTTTTATTCATTCATTTAATATAATAATAATTACGTATAAAAAAGAACTTACCTTAATTAAATTGGAACATTTGAGTGTAATTAATACAGTGCTTCTGAGATTTATTCCACTAAACTTTAAATTTGCGTACTGGAAGCTGACATTGCGAAGTTCAACGAGTCCGGCTGATACAATGGAACTCTTCAACGTAGGAAATAAGAATGTACAGATCAGCAGTTTTCGGAGAATTGGTGCCTAAATTGCCGCAAACGGGACTGGATTTTCAAGATAAGTTCAAAAGTTATTTATGTACTGATGATATTATATGTTATATTTGATTCATATAAACCTATCTAAATTAGGGAAGCCACGTATTCACCTTAGCCTGAGAAATTAGAGTCAATTTAGATGCTATTGTATGTCAATTTAGATGCTATTGTATGTCAATTTAGATTTATTAATTTTGAAAGAATTCAAAATTTGGCGCCCAACGAAGTTATATAATAATAATTATTATTTATAAGTAAAATTCATAGCAATATATACTGCGAGAGGTGCTTTATCTAGAAATCCACTTACTTGTTCACCAACGCACATATGGGCTGCCGGATGGCAAATAACTTATACATTTTTCAACGAAACTTTCATAAATTTCCTAGAACGTGGCTAGTTTATCATGCTGTTTTCGCTCATTTCTAGTATTAACGTTGTCGACGCGCATAAATCGCATTAGAGCAGAATGTCTCTGGACATAGTAGCAGGAAATATTGACCTACAATATTCACCTTGCTTACACCATAGAAAATAAATTGGTTCTTTACGCGCTTTCAAAGCTCCTTGTTATGTGATTTTAAAATTTACCGCTACACTTGAATTGATTTCTTAATTTGTTTGCCGCTTCGTCAGAATTAATAGGTATCGTTATTTTAATTGTAATCTTATTTTGGGTTACCGTTTCACTATTTTGTTTTGTCTTTCGAAGTTCGAGATATGTTAATAGTTTCTTTGTGTGAAAGCTGCAAGTTCTTGTTTTCTTCCACGGTCGACCTTGAACGCTTCCTGGAACTCGTGTGTTAAACAAAATCATTCTAGAACATTGCGCAATATTTTGTAATGTGGTGCAATATCTTTTGGGAGAAGTGCAGGTCCCCATTGCATTTTGAGTTAGTCCATTTTAGACCTTCGCGGACTCCGGTCGCCCGTACGGGGGCCGTAAAGAAAGTGAGTGGAAGTCAGACCTTCGATACCGTCGGGTAACCTGGCAGATCGTTTCCTTTTTCTTCGCGGCGCTTTGCTATCCTGCGTTTTACCGTACCGTTTTTGTTTGCTGTAGAGCAAAAGTAAATCGACTTAACCGTGGGATATATACATAAGCGATAGCAAAATGTACGCCTTGGTGTTGGACAATTAAAGATTTTAATTGCTCCTGTCGAATTTAGTTCGGATCTCTGTGATGTAAAAGGGAAATCGTGCAAGTGTTTTGCTGGAATTTGGTTTGTTCCCGTCGTCCGAAAAAGCCTCGCTTCTGTCTCCACGCTAGCTGGCCCAGTTGAAACCAGCTTGGCCCTCCACAGGGGCGTACCAGCTAAACCTCGTCCCAACGCTGCCCCAAAGGACGTTCGCTTCCTCCTCTCTATATTTTTTGTGATTCCGCAACCGAAAATCGCCGTCGTCATGCCTGCCTCGTTTTGAGCCCTCCACCGGAATTCAAGGTAAAAAGAAACTTTCAGTTTTGTGTTGTGACAAACCCACCTTTTTTTGCTCGCGTTAGCTTGCAGAATTCAAACTTAATTTCCCGTAATTACAGGGAAAAGGCGACCTTCAGTCGTCATATGTGGTGTTAATTTGTGTTACAATAAAACTACTAGATTATATTCTATTTTTGTGAACTTCGGCGTCATTGGTGTTTCGTAGCTATTACAGAACGTAAATCTCGTTGCACCAGTGGCGGCGAGTCCAGTTTCCTGAACGTTCAAGGGTTTAATTCTGTACTTCAACCTTTTTGTATTATAACTCGTCATTTCGTTGTATTGTCATATGTCAAATATTTCATTATATGTGTTTTAACGTTTACTGTCTCTTATTGTGTCCTATGTACTTGCTGGTGTAAGAATTTTGCAAGCTTTAAATATATAGGTGGAGGCACAATAAAGGTAGGTTCCATCCCCGTAAGCTGTTGGCTTCTATGCCTTCCACGAGGACCTACACAATCGGCTGGATTTGGAAGGTGGCGCCCACTTATTTTGACTCGCCCTGTACACAACTAAAGATTTTCTCCCATAAGCGATTTTCACGAACTCCCCCTACTCCTCTGAGCTAAGCTGTAGCCCTTTTCCATCAAGATAGTTACGACTCGTCGAAAAAGCTCGATTGGCCTGTAACATCCTTGTGCAAATAACGATCCAATACACGCATACATTTCAATAGCGTAGGTTGGAATCCAAGTTTTCTTGTTAGTAGGATGACTTTCATTCCATTCATTGTACACTTGCTCAGCTTTGTAATTTGTATATTCTACATGACCTCGACGATTTCTGGGCAAATGAGAAGTTTCAATGCTTCATTTATTGTTGAAAAAGAGACTTGGAGTTACTTCCGATGGTTTATTTACAATATCTCCCTTTGTTCTTCGAGAACTCTTGTAGGGTTCAAGTTTCCATTGCATACCTAATTTTGCAACTATAGTTTCCGCTCCTTTATCCGAACGACTATCATTTACGCCGTTGCTTGTATTACCTGTTATTACGTCTTCTACTGGGTCATCCTTTTCTACGAAGTTTTCATCATCAGTCTCTAACACACCCAAGCGTTCTAAATCTTTCTCACCAGTTTCTTCTAACATTTTTGAAGTTTTTCATGTGTTAGATATCCTCTAGTATAAGTTGCAGTCGGAGGCTTTGAAGTACTTGCCGGACTTGAAGACATCATGTCCAACACGCTAAATAAATTAATTACTTGAAATTAGTTCCTTCAAGCACGTTACTGTTCACAACAATACATCTACCTGAGAGTGACTTGCAGGGATACCAACCATGCGCATAACTTACAGTTTTGCCAAATATTCCTTTTTACTGATAAGTGTACATCTGCAAGTACAATAAAAGGTAAATTTGAATACTAACAGGGGGTCTATGTGGACCCCAAAGCAAAAACGAAAAAAACTAACGAAAGCTTCCTCTCCTTCTTTCTCCGGTATCCTTTATACCCTCACGGGTGTTGGATATTTGTGGGTTCCGCGTCCTTTACCCATTTCTTCCATCCCTTACGGTTCTTTGCCATCTCGTTCATTTCTTCTATCGTTTTCCCGCTTGCTCTCCCTATCTCTTATATGCCCTTCATCCAGGTGAGTCTCGGTCTTCCTCTTTTCCGTTTCCTCGTGCCTTTGGCTTCCATTACTTTTTTTTTACAAAAGCTTTATATTTATAGTTATAATCGTGTATATATACCCTCTCATTGAACTGATTAAAAATGACAATGTAACAGAAGGATATCTTACAAAAGGAACTGTACAACAAAATACACGAATAATTCCTATTTTGGACCCCACCTCAGTACTATAAAGGTTAATAAATTAGAGGATGCCACAAGTGTAAAATAAATTGTGTGGGAAACCGCATGTAATTACAATTTGTAAACTGCACATATTTCTACTCCCATAACTATAGGCTATATATTTTAATAAGACCCACCTTATGGGCTTTCCTCTGATAAACTGATTGCCACTGTGTCGTCCGTAATAAGGAATCATTAGTTCATCCATAGCGTGGTTTCCTTGTAGAGGTGCAAATTCGATAAACTTTTCATTTAGTAGGTTCTTTAGCGGTCGAATCTTCGCAAACTTATCAGCTTTGTCTAAGTTGTTATTATTAGAACAATGTTTTCTATGATCAAAATATAACGATCTCGTGAAATTTCACAGGTAACAAGGTTATTGTTTGTATCGTTCCCAAAACATATGTCGTCGTGGTAGAACCACATATCCGCCGAGAAGTCGGTCAATACTTCCGTCACCCACTGCAATGTTGAGCTGCATACATATATAAGTAATTCAGGGATTAAGTCGCCTCATCAAAGAACAAGGACATAACTTAATTACAGCTTTCTGCCGCCAAATGGAACTGATTAAACCATCCCGTATTACAAAAGTGCTTCTTTAAGAAGTTGTGGCGCTTTAAAGAAGAAACAATACTGGGTATATTTTGAAACCAAAAAGGCCGATCAATATAAAACTTCAAGGGAAACTGAACCTACTTAACGTATAAGTATTGCTGCATATTGTTAATGGCATTGTCAGCTGATTATTTTGGTATGCTAAAGGTTAGTAAACAGAAACATTAGCAACAAGTTAAAAAACCATCAGCACAACAACTACTTTATGAATTCCATAATAACTCGGCAAAACAATATTATACTGGTTTAATATTATCAAACTGACAGAAGCAACTTCAATATATTATTCAAATGCATGAAGTTATGTTAAGGAACGCTAAACATGTTTCCTTTTCTTTTTTTAAGCAAAATACTTTTGTACTGAGGTATATTTTGTTTAATCTGTTCCATTTGACCTCAGGAGGTTAAGCTGTCTCCTTTTGCCTTAAAGACACCTTGTATATTTTGTAATGTGTTGGCTATTAGTGATACAATTAAAATATGTATACCAAATATGAGCTAAATCTAAATACCCGTGGCAAGATATCACATAAAATTAAAAAATGATACCCAGAAACAAGAATGTCGGGGAAAGGTTAAAAAATAAAAATTAAATGTATAAAAGAATAAACAATGTAATAGTTAAAAAAACTAATCAATGAAGAAGGTCTTTTAATTGTAAATGGTATTACATCTACATTACATTTTCCCGTGTAGGATAAAGTGGTTATAACTTGTAATATTTAAGATACGTTATCAATCATCTATTTGAATAGGACAAGGTAGATTCTTAGAAAAATTTAAAAAATAAAAATTCAAGCATCGTACAAGTGCTATACACAATAAGTCTAAACTGAGTACTTGGATATCACACAATAGTACGCATTCTAAATTTTGTCCCACACCACTAAAGTACAATTGCGTAAGTGTATTAGTCCAAAAGTGTTTGATTAGTTGATAAAATCTCAAGGTCTAATATATATTCATCTATAGTTGGCCCAAACATGCATCCACATTATCTATTTTCTAAAAACATACATCCCCATGTTATAAAAATGAGTTGTATACACAGACAAGTTTACAACATGACTTTTATTCTAAAAACCAAAAATTCCTTAAACAAAAAAGCAGCTTGTTGCAATACTTACGGTATTATTATTATTATTTCTTATTAGGTAAGAGAGCTCTGGCCTTTAATATGCCTTCCGTCTCTTCGGCCATTAATGGTTCTTTTGTAACTTATGAGCCATTACTTAGTTTAGAGAAGTTGTAGGCTATTTGCAAACATTAAGATATCTCCGGACCTTGCGTTCCTATTTCGGTAGGTGCCATGACGCCCTCGCCGAAAATAATTTGTCTTCAGCTGCAGGCAGCATTGCACAGGCATCGGAATAGGATATGCTCTACCGTTTCTGCTGCCTCGATACGTAAACGCCATATTAGGTCATCTTTACCAATCTTGAACAGTAGGTATTTTAGTGATGTGTGGTCTGTAGACAGGCCAGCAATGGTGCTAAGTTGCACTTTGCTGAGAGACAAAGCAATCTTTGCTTCTTTTGCGAAATAGTTATGAACTGTTTTTCTTGGCGTTCTCCTGGTGTGTTTTCCCAGTATGAAACTTTCATTTGTTATTCCCATAACCTGATCTCATGTTTAGTACGGCTTTTATGTATATCACAACAAGGTTCAGGCCCAATATAAGGCGTCCATGTTTTGCGAGTTCGTCAGTCTTTTCGTTGCTTGGTATGCCCTCGTCATAAAGTTTCGTGGTTATTGTTGGCCAGTTGTTCGAGGTTAAACAGGCACTCACAGACAAGCTTAGATTCTTAGGCTAGGTTTCTAAAGCCTTTATTGCTGCTTGGCTGTCTGTGAGAATGTCAACTGTCGCACGTGTACACCGTTGCCTGAGGTTTATTGTTGTGCAGAGGTTTATTGCATTAAACTCAGCTTAGAAGATGGTAGTTATGGCACCAAGAAGTTCGAACATTTGACACCCGGGGCCACAAACCCCCCTTTAGTTCCGCCATATTCCATCTTTGAACAATCTGCATACCACTGAAGTGATCCCCTCTCGAAGGAAGGTTTTCCTGAAGATTTTGTTGCAAAGCCCAATGACGGCCTGCAATTTAGAGCAACCATTCCGTCTGAACTGATACCATTATAATAACCACAAGAAGAATCCCAGCAATAACCAGAAGCCCCAAAAGCCTGAGATGGATAACAAATATGAAAACCAGCTTTAACGAAGCTGTTGGTCAAACAAGGGTACGAAGATCTCGGAGAGTGAGCAGGAAACCTGGAAAACTGAATTCCTAACTGTGCAAAATTATTAGTGAGGGGAGAGATGTAACATATATTATGAGTATGGCAAATGAGTCCATGAATATACAATACCATGAATGAGGAACGGGTTAACTGGGGGGAACGCTACAGGAATGTCGATAGTGTTAATAAAACTTAATTACTAATAAAGCTATCTAATTATTTTTCCCCAACGAACCCAGTAAGAATGGTGCAGTAACCTTAAATCGTAATTTTTTACAATTTCACGCGTGGCTTAAGTCGTAGCTACCGCGAAGCGGTAGTACAATGAATTTCAACGTGATCGACTTTCCTTAAATGACAATTTTCGAGCTCCTAAGCCAAGAACTTCAGTTGCCGAAAAGAATATTGGTCTTGTACGAAACATGATTGAAGAGGAGGACCGACATGTTATTGCCAGGAGTATTCAAGCAACTTTAAACATTTGTGTGAAAGCAATTGACATCATTTTACCCAAACATTTGATGGAACGTAAGCTTTGTGCCCGATGGATTCCCTACAATTTGACTCCAGTTCAAAAAGGAAACCGTGTGGCATGGTACAGATCTACACTGGATCGCTTTGACAATGGATCGTCTCATTTGGTGTAGAACATCATTACAGGTGCTGAAACGTGGGTAAACTGCTGTGATCCCGAAAGAGAGTGGGCAGCTTGGGCCTTTGAGAGTGTATCGGCTACAACAGAAGTTGTTCGTGAAAAAAGCGGAAATATAAAGATGGTCGCCACATTGTTTGGAGTTCCTGGACATGTTTCCACTGTATCACTACAGGATCGGCGTACTGTTAATGCTGAATGGTACTGAATACAGTTTGTCTCAAGTTCTTCAAAATGTTGGCGAAAAACGTCCAAGAGGAAGGATCATCTTGCATCAAGATAACGCTCGGGCGCACACTGCTGCTTGTAAAACCGAGTATTTGAATGCCCAAAACACTGAAATAATGGGTAATTCGCCGTATAGTCCAGACCTAGTACCTAATGATTTCTTTGTATTTCCGCGTGTAGGTAAAGAATAAGTTACGGGGTATACGTTTTTACATTGGCCGAAGAAGCGGTGGACGCATTTACAAATGAAATAAATAACCTAACGCGGAAAGATTGGAGAAAATGTTATGAAGATTGATTTTCATGCATGCAAAAATGTTTTCATTGTGGAGGGGAATACTTTGAAAAATTAGAAATAAATGTGTTTTGTCAATAAATTGTGTACTTCTTTTTTTTTATTTGCGAAAAAAAAACAGAAGTATTTCGGTAGCTTGGACCACCAATACTCCGGTACAATAATTTTTACATATAGCATATAGTTAATATACTAATTTATGTAGGAATACACAATATTTAGATAGAGACTGTCCGTTAGCGATAAATTATATTTTATGAAATAAATTGGTGTCTTTCAGATAGTTTGTGATTTTTTTGACATTTTCTGTATCATCTGATAGTATCCGTTTTAGGGTGGTTGGTATGTTGTGTTGTTTTCTTTGCTCTCTGTATTTGTCGCAATGCAGTATAAGGTGTTTGACTGTTATTTGTGTATTACATGTTGGGTTCTGTTTATTGTAGTAGGTAGTTGTGTGTGAGGCGAGTATGACCGATTCGTAATCTTGCGAATATGGTTTGTATTTTCCTGTCTTCAGGTACTGCCCAGTCTTCGACTTCCTCTTTTATTTCTCTAAGCTTATTGTTGACTGTTTGTTCCCATTTTTTTTGCCATTGTTCTTTGATTTTAGTTTGTATTACATTTTTAATCTCACTCGTTGGAATTGGTATGTCTTGTAGATCTTGAGTAATTGCTTCTTTTGCAGCTTGATCCGCTTCCTCGTTTCCCATTATACCTACGTGAGAGGGTACCCAGATTGTGTATTACTTTACTAGGCTCAGCAGAAAGGGAACAGCTTCGTATTTCCGGAATTACCAATTAGCAACACCAGCAGCTAGGGTAATGTATAACAAGGGCAATAATCACCTAGAGCAGCACTGTTTGTTAGACCTTCCTTAAAAAGCCTTTTACTAACTCAATTTCTTTCCATCTGGTTGCAGTTATAGCAGTGGTACCGACAACCTGACGAAGACAAGAGTTTGTAATTGCCTCGGTCAATTTTCCTGGGAATTCGGAGGTAACACCGCCCACAGAGTCTACAACTTCATAAAATACTGCGGACAAAGGAACAAACACCTTATCCTTGGCTGGGACTAAAATGCACACCACACAGTATAGGAAAACAAGGATACAAACGAAAAAAAGCGCCTTTATGAGATTTTGGCTTCTACAAATAAATAATAAAAAGAGGTAAGGAACCTAGCTTTGTGTCTAGAGCTAGAAAGGAGGTACTTCATATAATACTTGCGTCTCTCTTAATTAGCACAACCTTCCGAAACTGGCACGTTTCTCACGAAGCCCCTCTGTCGGATCAAAAACACATTAGATTCAACAACTTAGAGATTACGAGAAACTGCAGCGGAGAAGTAAGAATCCAGAAAAAGACAGACTGGTGCCTCTATGTGGAGTACATAAGATCTGAGGTGGATAAACTTAACAATGACATAGATACGTTGGAGGACCTAGAAATAGCCTCAGATAATCTACATAACCTCATACATTAAGCGTATGAAGCAAGTTATCCCGTAAAAAGCCGAAGAGCAGCACGTAAAGTACCGTGGTGGAACAAGGAACTTGAAACTTTACGCATAGAAACTCGAAGCGAAAAAACAGAAGCGTCAGCAAAACGGGACTAATAAAAAGAGGCCCTCACAAAATATAACCTAGATATAAGGAGATCAAAACGAAGGACATGGTGTAACTTCTGTGGGGCGATAGAAAGCACCCCAAGGGGTGCACGTCTACTAAAAATCCTTACAAAAAACCACACAAATGACATTGGTCATTTTCAGAAAGCTGACGTCGAAAGAAAAGCTGAAGTTATTATTAAGCACCAATTTCCCCGGATGAACAAAGCAGACCAAGAGATACGTCCTCACCCAAGCGTCAGAAACCTGGCCAATAAAAATTTCACGCCAAATAGGGTCAAATGGGCAATTCGTGCGTTTAAACCCTTCAAATTTCCTGGTGCAGATGGCATCTTTCTGGCCTTATTACAGAAATGTATAGAAGACCTGCTGCTCAGAAGTTGTTAACTACATAAGACAAGTTACTGTCATGGGTTGTTATATGATTTAAAATCAGGTGCCATTTTTATTACATCAATAAATTTCGTATTTTAAAAGTTCGCCACTCCATAGTCATTGATGCCATGCTTTTGGAGCCACTTCATATAAATTAAAAACGCAATTTTAATCGTTTTTCTGTTTAGACTAGTTTTGTCGCACTTTCTCGTCGAGAATTGGAGTTGATTTAAACAAACTCCAAGGTTTTCTTTTGTGATCTTGACAAAAATAGTTCTAGGAATTGTTTTTCCTTTATACAATAGTAGCATTGAGAAACATTCTTCAGACCCCTCCCAGAAATCCACGTTGCAAATATTGCTTCTAGAAGAAATCAGGGCCGGAAAAAATCGTTCGCACGCGGGGGGGCCGTATTGGGAGTAGACTCTTATCCCCTGATCGAGTTGGACGTACGAGCATCGGGTTTTCCTTCAACCGCGGCGTTTCCTGCTGTTCATTCACGTTACCGTACCGAATATTTGCTTCAGGCAAAAGTAAAGAATCGACTAGAAAGTCGGATAATTACGAAACAGCAGATTGTCGCCTTGTTAGTGCACAGTGCAGTTACTTGTGCGTCTCGATTTTTATCGGATCTCGACGGAGTAGAAGGAATCCCGTGCCAGCATTGTGGGCGCAAGTGTACGCCTTGTTTCCAACCTCGTCAAAATCAACAATTTCCCGGAGCTGGACACCCATTCTTTTGCTCCAAGCGGTCCTGAAGGACGTTGTCGACCCCATTCCCTGTCTTCCACCGGGGTTCTACACCTTGATCCTGGCGCTAGCCGTCTTCAATACAAGGTAAAGAAAAACTTGCCGTTTTGTGTGTTGAGAAACCGAAAACGTTTAAAGAATCTTGCAAAATTCAAACTTATGGACCTTGTTTTGTATCGACCCTCAGACACGGTCCTTTTTGTTAACTGTATTCAGCAGAAGAAAAAGATATTAATGTTAAACTATTTCTGTGAACCCTACGCCCCCGGGAAACGCAGTTATGGAAGTCATTAAATGTAGCGTGACCAGCGGCGTAGAGTTGTATGCGAACGTTCAAAATTATTACTGTTTGTGTTCTACGTTATAAAGTTGCCTCTCATTGCTATATATTTTTATATGTTCTGTGCCATTTTTGACAGTTCATTATATGTGTGTTAAAATTCCGCATGTCTTTTATTACTGTGTTTTAAAGTACTTGTGTAAGGATTGTGCAAGCTTTAAGATTTAGGAAAAAGCACAAAAGAAAGGCGAGTTCGATTCCCGTAGCTGCTGGCTGTCGACCTTTCACGAGGGCCTCCCTAATCAGCTGGACTTGAAAGGTGGCGCCCACTTATTTTGACTCGCCCTGTACACAACTTTAAGCATTTTCTCTATAAGCAATTTCAGCGAACCTCCCCCTACTCCTCTGAGCAAGCCGCTGGCCTTTACCATCTTTTTTTTGTTTGGGGGTCCAAGAAAAGAGCGTTTGGCCGTACCGAAAATTTCTTAGCACGCCAACGTGCGGTTTTCTCTGTCCCATAATTCTCGTAGCGAGAATCGGCCCGTAATAGGGTATGCACCTATAACGTGGTCTTTACATATAAGGGAGGAGGGCGCTCCAACACCCAACCCAAGTCGTACAGACCCATTAGCCTTACCACTTTCCAGCTAAAAGGCATGGAAAAATACTTGATCAATACGTAAGAAGTGATGTTATTCCAAACCGACCACTTCACCCCAACCAACAACAACTATAGGGGCTGTACACAAAAGACTGAACAAAACATATATTGCTAAAGAAACAGCTCTCTGTGCTTTCATCGATGTTTAGGAAGCATTCGTTAGCACCTCCTTCGAATCTATAGATGAAACTGTAATAATGAAGGGTTTCAATCCTTCGACTGCCAAATGGATTAAATCCATGCTGGTAAGTCGAAAAATCACTGCTGAGTTGGAAGAAGGGGCACTCACCATAATGGTCGCTAGAGGTTGTCCCCGGGGGTAAGCAATAGCGCTCGATATCATACACAGCTGGTGTCGAATACTTAAGGCTTAAGGCTTTGTATTCGACCCAAAGAAAACGTTCATCGACCCTTTATTAGACGAAGGAAGCTAAACCTAAAAGCAGGGACGCTGGAAGGGACGACCACTGACTTTAGCAATGAAGTCAAATACCTGTGGGTCACACTAGACAAAAAGTTAACGTGGACCTCGCACTTTTATAAACTACAAAATAAAGCAGTGGTAGCAACCCCAAACATGCCGTGGGCTTCTAGGTGGAAACTGGGGTCTAAAACTGCAAATTATCCACTGGTCATATGTGGCTGTAAGACCCATGATCACTTATGCATAGCTGGTGTGTTGGCCAAAAACGGAAAATGTTACTACTCAGCTACAGCTAGAGAAGATAGAATGTCTCACCTGTCTGAGTATAACAGGTGAGCTGAGCAACTGCCCAACTGCAGCTGTGGAGGCCATGTTACGATTAATGTTCCCTCACCTACAGGTGCATAGGGAAAATATAATACATGCACTTATGTGCGGAAGGAAAAACAAACTAAACTCAGGAAACCTGACAAGCCACTCAGCAATTTTAAGTCTTTCCCATATAGAGCCAAAGGCCTACATCACTTTGAATTTTATGCCAATGAAATACTGTTTCGATCAACCATTGAGAGTAACCATTCCAGACCGGGAAGCATGGTCCCAGGAGGACCCTCCTTCAAGAGGGGTTACTCCAGTGGTGTACGGATTGTTCAAAGATGGAAACTGGAGGAACTTTATGGTCCCGGTTGCCAAATATTCTTGGTATTAGAACTACCATCTTCTACGATGAGGTTTACGCAATTAACATGTGCACAAGAATAAACCTCAGGGAAAGGTATAAACGTGTAACAGTTGACATTCTCGCAGACAGCCAAGCAGCAATAAAGGCTTTAGAAGCCTATACCTGTGAATTTAAGCTTATTTGGGAGTGCCTGGATAACCTCAAACAACTGGCCAAACATAACCAAGGAATATTATGGTGCGTTCGCGCTGCGCACGGGGGCATACCACGCAACGAAAAGGCTGACGAACTCGCAAAACGTGGACGCCTTATATTGGACCTGAACCTTGGTATGTTATACAGAAAAGCCACCCCAAGCATGGGATCAGGTTATGGCTAGCTACTTGTTCTTCAAGGAATTTTTGGTTTTTAGAATAAAAGCGATGCTATAAACTTGTCTGTATCTTCGTAGTACACAATTCATTTTTATAAAATGGGGATGCATATTTTATAAAAATAGATATTGTGGTTGCTTGTTTGGGGCAACTACAGATGAATATGTATTAGACCTTGAGATGTTATCAGCTAATCAAACACTTTTGGACCACTACAAACACTTACGCAATTGTACTTACGTTGTACGTAGTGGTGTATGACAAAATTTAAAGAGCGCAGCTATTGTGTGATATCCAAGTACCCACTTTAGACGTTATTGTGTTTAGTACTTGAGTTTCTATTTTTGAAATTCTTCTCAGAATCTACCTTGTCCTATTCAAGTAGACGATTGATAAAGTATCTTAAATGTTACAAGTTAATACCACTTTGTCTTACATGGGAAAACGGAATGTAGAAGTAATACCATTTGCAATTAAAAGCTCTTCTTCATTGATTAGTTTTTTTAACCAATTACTTTATTTATTCTTTTAAAAATTTAATCTTTATTTTTTAACCTTTCCCCGACATTCTTATTCCTTTGTATCATTTTATTAATTTTATGTGATATGTTGCCACTGGTATTTAAATTTAACTTGATATTTTCTATACATACTTTATGTTAATTGGATCACTAATAATCGACACATTACGGTATATACAGGGTGTCCTAAATGTAAAGGGACATAGCTTAGCCTCCTGAGGTCAAATGGAACCGATTTAACCAAACATACCTCAGTACAAAAGTGTTTGCTTAAGATATTATGGCGCCTTAAAAAGGAAAAAAAAAACATTGTTTAGCTTTCCTTAACATAACTTCATTCATTTGATAAATATCTTGAAGTTGTTTCGGCCAGTTTAATAATATTGAACCAGTATATTGTTGTTTTGCCGAATTATTATCGAATTTATTAATTAGTAAGTGTTGTGTTTTGTGTTTCTCATTTGTTCCTAATGTTTCTGTTTACATACTGTTAGCATACCAAAAAGTAATGATGTGACAGCACCATTAACAATATGCAGCAATACTTATACGTTGAAAATGTTCAGCTTCCCTTCAATTATACAAAATATACCCAATATCGTTTCTTCCTTCAGGCGCCATACCCTTTCAAAGAAGCACTTTTGTACTACAGTATTTTTGGTTTAATAAGTCCCATTTGACAGCAGAAAGCTGTAGACTCCGTAAACTTCCTGTGCAGTATTGTTGTATTTTTGTATTTTGAGCATTACTTCCCGTGGAAATGCAGTCCAGAGTTTTAGGGTAGTATATATTCGAAATGCTCACCACTAGCGTCCATGCAATAATAAAAGTTCTGTTAAAAAAATTGTCGTACATTCTGAAGCCTTTGTGGAGCGATTAGACAGCATTCGTTGATTATATGCTGTTGGAAATCTTGTAAAGCATCGGGTTGGGATGCATAAATTTTACATTTTAAATGTCCCCACAGAAAGAAACCTATCGGAGATAAATCTTTCGACCTTGCGGACTATTTAATAGCTTTTTTTCAACCCATTGACCCGGAAATCTTCCATCCAACTATTGTCGAAAAACTACTGACCTTCAAAGTAACGATAATCATTTTCTATAAAATCCATTAACATTGAACCAATGTTGTCTTGTAATAATTCCAAGCATATCTGTCTGTCGGATAACTAAAGAATAAAAAAGGACTAACGAGACTATCACCAAAACTGCCAGTGTTTCATTGTTTTGAGTACATGTTTCGTAAAATATTCTCTGATTCTAATCAATAGCGAAAATTATGGCAATTAACTGTACCATTTACGAAAAAAAAGTATTCGTCGGAAAAACAGACTTTAAAAACTAATTTGGAATATTTATCGACCGCTGGTCCGTTCATTTTATAGTCTTCTAAAATTTTAAACGGCAGTTAAGCAGTCTTCATTGAATCTTGTAGGGCTACAAGTTGTGATGCCTCGCTGAATACTGGCTCGAGTAATACCCAACACAATAACCTTGTACTCAACGTAGGATCAACAGCAACGTGGCCTAGAACCGCGGCTTCCACCGCTTCGGATTTTCCCCATTTCGTTTTTTATTTGCGACAGACCCGGTTTTCTAAACAATTACATGCTTATCTGTATGTTGCTGGTTGAGAAATTCGCCGCTTCTACTGGCATATTTATTGTTTCTGAAGGCAAACAAAAATATTTCAACTCTTTTTGAAATCGAATAAACCATTTTATATGTTGGAAGAAAACGAAATACGACGTGGCGTAATAAAACATTAAAATGTTTACGAAAACGTGTGGTCAGCCAGTACAGTCTAATCATTGCATAACTGCTCCAGAACATTTACTACCCTCAAACTTTGGATTGCATTTCTACGGTAACTATAACTATTACTTGGAATCCATAAATGGAACAGTACTGTAAAACAAATCCATAGAGCTCTGACACGGTATGATTTTGATACAATTTTAAATTTAAATATTTAGGGTAAAAGTCACCCTGGTTTTGGTGTTGAAGAACGGTGAACGCAAATAGCTATATTACATATTTGCCTGAGAAATTAATTTAATGTGTACCGACGAGTAAAGATTTGGTGGCACAAAACAGGCTTGTTTCGTTTTCGATTGGTCACCTTGTATATTTATAAAGAATTCTTCATAATTGACAAGAAACCATAACTAAGCGGACACACGTTTTGCTATTAGCTGATAATTAGTTGTTTTCTTTTTGTGTATACGTTTGTACGACACATCCATGCGAACTTTTTTCTTAAAATAACCTAAGTAATTAAACATTGGGTTAAACATTATAATTTTTAGCGACCTGTATATTGATACGTTGTGCAATACTTATTGATTATGTCCTATACAAGTTTCTATACAGGGAATTTTTCTTTTTCGTATACATTGCCTATGTATACTTTTAAAAAGAACGCATCAATTACACTTATTATGTATGCAACCAACTGTACAGACAACTGAAGCTGATGTGGTAAAAAAAATCAACTTCATTCAAGGTTAAAAAATAAAATTAGTCTTTATTTAGCGTTTTCTTGCGTTTTTTATACAACCATTTACAGTAAAGACGAAAAAGTGGAAATTCTAATCTGGTATTGGAACTGCGAGAGACTTATTTTCACTAAAATATCCAGAAAGACCTATTCCTTGTATTCGAACCATACAAACAATTGTTAGAAAATTTAAATCGGAGGGATGTGTAATAAATTTCCATAAAATATGAATTAAAAGTAATTACGTTTTAACCGAAGAAATGAAATTAATTATTTTATGCTACGTTAAAGAAAACCTCATAGCATCACTACGAGAAATAGGTTCACATTTTAATGTTTCCAAAACCTCGGCATTTATAACACTAAAAGAATTTAAATATAAATCGTACAAATTTTCTAATCACCAACAACTACTCCATGAAGACAAATAAAACAGAACAATCTTTTGTGAAACATTCTTTAATTTGCCGAATGACATGAATACATTTTAAATAAGATAGTTTTTCCTGATGAAGCAACTTTCATATAAATGGAGAAGTCTCAATACAGCCAAATTTTTAAAGCTATTAAGGAACGGCATCATTCCGGCCATAGAAAACTTAAACATCCATGACCAGTGGATTCAGATGGATGGAGCCCCTCCGTAGTCCACGAATGCTATAAGAAACTTTCTAAACCACAGGTTTCCAGGCCGTTGGATAGGAAGATTCGGTCCTATATCGTGGCTCCCGCGTTCTGCAGATATGCCGACTTCTTTGCTTGGGGATACCTGAAATCAAAAATTTATACAAATATTCCAATACAAAGTATTGATGAACTAAATGATCGCATAAGTACCGAATGTAATAGCTTGAATCCTGACTTTCATGCGAATGATGTGCGTGCTTTTCAACACCGTTTAGGTTATTGTTTAAAAGTACAAGGTGGCCATTTCGAATACTTGTTGTAACTGTTGTTTTTATTTTCTTTCCGCTGTTTGTTATTGATATTTTATGTTTTACAATAATAATCTTTCTAGTTGTTCCACTCATTTTGATTTACGTATTTAATATAAATATTGCATTAAACATAACCTTCATACTAAAATAGTTCACAACTACAGTGACGTTTACTTGTTTTTTAGTTGTCTGTATAATTGGTTGCCTACATAATAGGCGTAATTGATGCCCATCAATATTTCGCTTTCCAATCAAATAAGGTGATACTACCAGAAACGTACCACTATTGGTTGAGATCGGTTCCCCACAAGTCATATAAGGAATTACTTTTCTGGAAGACGACATTGTTCTTATTAATCTGTTATGTTCATTTCATTTTGCCACTTCATCTGAATTAAACTAGTATTTTAATTGCCGTTCATAGGAATCAAAATTCTATTTTAATTGTATTTTTAAGTCGATCGCTATATTTTTTTAAGATTGAGTTATGGAGGCCAATTTCGCAAAGCCTTTGAAAGTTTCCCTTTGTAGGCTGAAATTGCCGATTAATGTTTTGTCTTTGCGCTTTCTGCGAATTTACGTGTCAAATCGTTACAGAATTATTTCACCATATGTTTCAATGTAGTGTAATCTGTGTGTCGCTGTTTTCACCGTGGGATGAACAGAAGTATCGACAAGTGTCCGATTAAAAGAAAACACGCTGGAATTTTTACCCTTGAAAGGCAATTCATTGCGAATATGCCGATCGCCTTGGCGGATTAAAATTGAGTCAATTTCTTGTCCCTCTGGTAGTGCCGCTGTTGCGACGAACGCATTGAAGTTTTGGCCCTTAACGTTGACTCCATTCGATCCAGTCTTCAGGGGCGTGCCCGTGGATTTTCCTGCTTCTTAAGAACACAAGAACACCCCAAGATTGTGCCAGCCGCTTTCTCGACTCCATTCACCGAAAGTCAAGGTAAAAGAACTATTTTTTGTGTTGTGAAAAAAACCTTTTACGCGTTTAACTTTCAAAATTCAGGGGATTGAACCCTTTTTTTTAATGCGACAAAAAGCGACCTTCAGTCGTCAATTGTCATTTTCTTTTCCTACCAGTTGTAAAAAGCAATTATATATTATGTTATTCTTGTAAACTCCGACGCCATTGGCCACGTACGATTTGTTTGGAGAATTTAAATATGTACCATAAGCCAGGCGCGGCGAGATCCTTTTTTTTTGAACGTTCAATTAATCGTTTGTAGTATTGAACTATTATATCACAATTTGCTGTCATTTTTGTATTGTGTCATTTCCAATAGTTTAATTATACGTGTTTTGAAATTTGTTACATCTTTTATTGTTGAGTGTTTTGTATTTGTGAGTGCATGAAATTTGTAAGTTTTATAAACAGGAGGGAGGCACAATAAAGGTGAGTCGATCCTCGTAAGCTGCTGGCTCCTTGACCTTCCACGAGAACCCGCAATCAGCTGTGATTTGGAAGGTGGCGCCCGTTAGTTTCGACATACCCTGTACACAACTAGAAAGATTTCCTCCCGTAAGCGGTTTCCGTGAATCCCCTCTACTCCTCTAAGCGAAACTGTAGGTCTTTTTCCACCTATTCTATTGCGGGTCGACGAAAAAGCTCGTTTGGCGCGTAACAAATGTTAAGGAAAATGAAAGACGTACTTGTACTTGCACTTCTCCTGACCCTTTTTTTCGGCAGCATTAGCTGCAGGAAGTAAATAACTTTTATTATTTTATATAATTATAATATATCATATTTATATGCCGCAAAATCTGTAGAACACTTTTGTTGTATTTAAAACATGTATTTGGAGGGTATTTAATATTGTTTTTGATTTTGCAGCGGAAGCAAGTCCTTGTCAGCTATTGGGGATTTCAATTCCTCTAACAGTTTGCAATCAACAATGCGACGTCGCCACTGCTCCTATTGCAGCCTGTGCAAGTAGCCTACAATGTTGTCTCCTGCACGAATAGGAGGTGTAATTTATCATCTGGTCGATGAATGCATTAATATCTTCTGACTTTTCCTATTCTTAATGTTAATCTATGAATGCAACTAAAATAAACTTTAATAGAAATCAAATATGTTCTTATCACATAGTCTACGTAAACATAGGAAATTTATTCCAGTGAACCAAATAGTAAGATGGCAAATAATTACTATCAAAGCAATGGTTGATACCGGTTTCAGCTATATAGCCATTACTTTTCCAGATCTTCATTATTAGTTCTTAAAACAAACGATGTTAACACAAGAACAACTTTAACGTAATAAAATACAATAATAAAAAACGCTCCTCACTGGCAGTATAAGCACCCCTGAAGACGAACTTACCCGCATGCCATAAGAGCTACATTCAGATTAACATTCTTTTAACTGAAACATCACAAACATTAATATGTGGGACAAGCCGTCTCGCAGAAGGTTTTCGGGCGTGATTTACGATTTAAGGTGATTGCACCCTTCTTACTGGGTTCGTTGGAGAAAAATAATTAGATAGCTTTGTTAGTAATTAAGTTTTATTGACACAATTAACATTCCTAGCGTTCCCGCCAGTTAACCCCTTCCTTATACATAGTATTACCTATACATGGAGTCATTTGATATATACATAATATATACTCAGTGACATGGAAATCGCAACGTTAAGAAGGGGTAGGAATTTTTTGACTAAATCTGTCGGAAACGTTTAACTACTAAAAGGTAGCAACTGATTAAAATTTTTAAGAAAAAGAATAAAATATAAACATAATTTTTATTAATAATGGGTTGGTCCCCCCCTATTGGTTACACACTCCTCCACTCTTCGTGACATCATTTCTAGCAAATGGTCGATTTCCTCTTGAGGTATTGAGTCCCAAGCAACCTGTAAATCGTGCTGTAGAGCTTGTAGCGTCTGCGGACGATGCAGCAAGTTCCTCAGTCTTCTCCCCATAATGTCCCAAACATGCTCGATGGGCGAAAGATCGGGAGATCGGGGTGGCCATGGCAAGAGATTGACATTATCCTCTGAAAATCGGTCCATAGAACGTCTTGCAATATGAGGACGGGCATTATCCTGTCGGAAAATTGGGTCTTCCAACTGCTGAAGAAATGGAAGAATATGGGGTTCTACCACCTCATCCACATATCGCTATATCGCTGGGCGTTCATATTGCCTCGGATGAATACCAAAGGAGACCTATTTCCATAAATTAAAGCACCCCATACCATAAACCCCACAGTTTGGTGCACATGCCTCGCAACAGAAAATTCAACATTGCGACGTTCCCCACGTGTTCGTCTGACCCTCATACGGCCATAATGCATCCCCAAACAGAATCGGGATTCATCACTGAACACCACCCTGTGTCACAACCTACACCACTTCAAACGTTGCTGTCGGTGTAGAGCCGTTAGTGGTAATACAAGATGTGGCCGATACGATTGCATGCCGATAGCTCTGGTTTTGTGGTAAACCGTTCGAAGGGTTACAGGACGACCTTCGTTAGCTAACCATTGATCGGCAATTGATTTGGTACTGGAGAAGCGCGTTCTCATTGCCATAAGTCGAAGATAGCGGTCCTGCACCTCATTCGTTCTTCTTCTTTTTCTTAATTTGTCAACGGTCCCCGAAGATGGTGATCAGGTGACCGGGTCGAGCAAGATGTTGAATTCGACTCTGGGTCGGAGAATATGTTAAGTCCTACTGAAGAACAAAACGCAACGCGAACATGCATTGGACAAATCGATTACACCACATTGCGAAATATGGTGCAATAATTCTGGAACAATTTAAGATGTGCGACTTCCGGAAATCTTAACAACACAAAATCCCAAGAATTGTTGCCGATCTGGCAAATCCAGCCTACAAAGAGAACTTTCAAAGGCTTTGCGAAATTTGCCTCCCATAACTCAATCTTAAAGAAAATAAAATAGCGATCGACTTAAGAACGGCAATTAAAATAGAATTTTAATTCTTATGAAGTGGCCATTAAAATATGACTTTAATTCAGATCAAGTGGCAAAATCAAACGAACATAACAAGTAACTGATTTGATAACTGAAGCAAAAAAATTTATCTAACAAGAATTAATTTAGGTGTTCATTACTGGCTTATTATGTAGTCATACGCTCCAGTAATGGACAGATTGTCTATAATCGGATTATAGGATTTTTTTGTTTAATTCAGTATTGGACAGTGTAGATCTAATGGGTCGCTCGACTGTTTATTGAAATTAGAAATAGTAAGGATTATCCATTTTATCCATTTGTAATATATGTATATTTAATGCAATTGCAGAATGAGTGAAAAAAGGTGAAAAAAATGTCCAGAAGATGACATGGTCAAGGCGTACTCAGTAATGCAAAATGGCTTAGCTAGTGCTACTCCCAGCGAAAGGTTTGATGTTCCTCGAATCATTTTAAGGAACAAAATAAAAGGATTAAGCCCAGTTGTTTATTCTGTGGGACCAGCTACAATTCTATCAGCAGAAGAATAGGAAAGAATACCTCAGTGGATGGGAGACATAGCTGAGGCAGGATTCTCAATTATTAATGAAAGAAAAAAGACTAAAAATATCAATTTACTGACGATAGACCTGAAAGGAAACGGTTTCGAGATTTTTTAAAAAGGCATCCAACTATTTCCCTTAACACAGCTGAGAAATTGACAGTTTATCGAGGTTAACTTCCAAAAGCAGAAATTAGAAATTGGTTTTCTAATGTTTCCTCATATTTAGAAGAAAATTATTTTCAAATAGTATTCGAAAATGGCGTTTGTTTCCAATGCAGACGAAACAGCTTCCGCAGTGTGACCTAAAACAGAAATAGTTCTTGAACCACGACCTTCGATGTCAGCAAAATTTCTGAATAGGAATCAGGTAAAATTGTTTCTTATTCCGCCTATGCCGGTATTTCTATATGTATAGAAAATTGCACCCCGATATTGTACGTTCTATACCAAAAGGATGGGGAGTTGGTGCATCTGATTTTCGTTGGATGACTGGCGGAGTATTCTATGAATATATGTGTAATATATTCGACACATGGTTGGGAGAATAGAACATTAAACAACAAATTATCTTTTTTGTCGGTGTTCATAAGTCACATCTAACTATGCTCCTAAGTAACTTTTCCGAGTATGATAGATAATTCTTGCAGCCCTCCCTTCAAATGCTACTCATGTAAACAATCCTTAGATGTTGTTATTCTTTTCTCGTTAATATTCAGCTGGAAAACGTACGTGCGAAAATGGCTTATGAATCAATTTGAACATGTCACGAAACAAAGTATGGTAGAAATATCATCTAAATTAATCAAGGAAACGGTTACTGAAACAATTATTAAGAATGGTGTTCGAGCTTGTGGAATCTTACCTTTTGTTCAAAATATCGTCGATTATTCCAAACGTATTAATAAAAACAATAAAGCATGAGCAACAATGACTGGGATGGTAAAGAATCAGCAACAGAACTTTATTATATATGGAAAAAATTAAAAAGGATGGTAGAAGATTCAGAAAATGTTTATGAAACGCCGCGCCGAAACGAAGCAAAACAGATGTGAATTCACAGACTTTGAGCGATAACACTTACAAAGTTGATAATGAAGCAAGTGTCATGGATAAAATATCCGTTGAATATTTTACTAATACAATAGATCTAGTAGCTGATGTTTAGTGTTGCTGAAAATAAAACAATGGAAAATGCCGCATCCTCTTCAGCCGATTAATATTTCAACTTTGAATACACACCCATAAAGAAAACAAGATCTTCGACTGCTACAAAATTAATGAATGTACTGCAAAAATTCGGATATATCGCCATTTAATACAGTACTCTTTTGGCCGAAAGATACTACCACCACCCGGAAAAAAACTAAGGAAAGAGTACCTTAAGTTGTGTGATCTGATCTGTGGCAAACATATTTTGAAAGAAATCAGAAACAAAAAATAAGAAAGGAGGAAAATGTGGGATATTGGTCAAAATTTAAGGCTGGGTTTACTGCACCCTTAAAATTCACACAAAATCGAATACATCCATCTTTCTTTGGAACCACCACCAATGGCGAAGCCCGTTCGACACTTCTTACTTTCTCATTAATAACACTTTCTTCTAATTCCAGTTCTTCATTTACTTGATCTTGAATTTTATATGGAACCCCATGTGCTTTCTTAATAGCTGGAGTTACTTCGTCTTTCATTAATAAACTTGCTCTAAATTGTTGTATTTCATCTTTCATGTTACCATCTAAACCAAAGGACATTTTACCTTCATTTCTTCTTTTGTGTTTTCGGTTTCCTCATGTACGTTTAAATCGAACTCGTTCCGCCAATTAGGTTTAAGAAGATCTTTCCACCGTCTACCTAATAATGGTAATTTGGTCTGTGCAGAACACACTACCAACGGCAAACTGAAGTGTTGACCTCCGTAGTTTACTTTAACCATTGCTTCTCCCAATTCTTCTAATCTACTTTCAGCTGTAATACACTTTTACTCAATGGTAAATGTCCCAATATTTTCTTGTACGTTGCTTAGCTTATGACTGACACTGAAGCTACTTTATTAACTTCCATATTAAGTTTCTTCCCTTCCCCTTAAATTCACTGCCAACATTTCAGAATTTATTTGAAACAACTCTACTTCCCTATTATTTATGCTTAATGTGTTAATTTGACTAGCGCTGTTACTTTCTTCGGTCTCGGAAGCATACTCTAGTTCAGATTCATAATTAACCTGTTGTATATTACTTTTTTCTTCAGCTTTGGACAGATGGTACTTGTGTGACCTTGATATTTACACCGGTAACATCTCCAACATTTTGCAGGATATTTGACTTCACTCTGACCCTTTCCGCATCTTTTACATAAATGGTTTATTAGCATTTTGCTTTACTTTTTGCAAATACTTACCTTTAGAATTATTCTGTATATTCTGCGCTTTTCCTTCAGCTAAACTAATGTGTCGCAAGATATTGTATCTTGCATCTTCAGAATCCTTGTAGTACTTAATTCAAATCCGATGCATAGGTATTTAAACCCTTTTGATCCAATCGAGCAGAACATTGTAGTTCTGGTTGGCCGTCGTCATCAGGCGGGAACAGGTGCGGCAGGGCATGACTTTGGGAGCGGCCTTACTTCCGAAACTTTAGATGATTAACTACCGGTGTCCAAGCTTTGCTTAACCTCAATCCATCTTCTCTGTTGATGTTATTGGGTTGGTTCTCAGACTCAATTGCTTCTCGTATGATTCTTGGAAAATAATGCGGAATTTTAGCAAGCACTCGAACATTTCTAAAATCCATTGTGGCCAGTTGTGCAGGTGTGTTCCGCTACCGCTGATTTTGTAATGCGCTTATGTTTGCAATCGCCTATATTCTCTCGGAGTCTCAAGTCGATGGAACACCCGGTTTGCCCAATATTGTTTGTACCACAGGAGCAGGGGATGTTGTAGATAGCAGCTGATTTTAAGCTAGAAGAATGATCTTTAGCTTAGCTTAGTTAGCTTAGATTGAAAACCATTGTCTAGGGTTCCTTTGGTTGTGAAGATAGTTTTTATGTTGTAGCTTCTTATATCCACAGAGCTGAAAATCCCAGGACTAAAGAGGAATCCACACCTCCGGAAAGGTTAGCCTTTTTACCATACAGTACAGGTACTGCGGATAAGATAGGGCATGTTTTAGAAGACACAAGATAAAAACTATCTTCTCAACCAAAGAAACCCTAGGCAATGGTTTCCCATCACCTAGAGATCATACTTCTAGCTTAAAATCAACCTCTATCTATTTTATACTATGTAAAGTTGTCAAATTATATAAGCATATGATACTCTACCAGGTAAGTAATCATTATGATTACCTTAAGAATTCTTATAAAGGTTGCTATATTGTTCCCATAATTGCAACTTAAGTTTCAATTCGGTATTAAATTTTATTCCTTGTTTCAATAAATTTATATTATTCTTCGTAGACTCTTATTGTTTAAGTTTATTTAAATATTCATTAAACGGGTTCTTTGAGGTTAAATAAAACAAACTTCTTCTTGTCATTATTAAATTTTGACGTTCAACACTTTGTTGACATTTATGTCATTTAAGTGTACGTGAACTAGGGTCAAGAAAACGAATTACAGTCGTAAAACAACCGAAAAACGAAGCAACGCTTGAAGAATCTACAAACCAAATTCCTTAGAGACGTTTTTATAAAAAAATTCACTATTTTCGCCCCAAGCACTAATTTCAAAATAACATAGAAATATCAAGTAACTTTCATAACAAGTTTCTATTAACACAATTTTCCAAATTAAGATAACGTTACAATTTTTAATGGGCGGCTTACAGCTCAATGGAAAATATGCAACTCCGTTAAACATTTATATTTTCTAGTCAATGACCATGCCAGTGAACAAAAAAGTCGAAACAATTGGAAGATACACGTTTCCAGCATACAAAAAGACGTATCTTTTAATTTTAATAACCAATCAGGAAGCAGGTCAAATTTGCCAAAATATAACTAGGCGACGTAATTTTTAAAGTTGGCGATTGTATATACTATAATAATAAAAGTCTCTAGATTAAAACAGTATATTGCATAATTTATCTACACAATAACGTTAGACGTATCTCTTAAGAAATCAGGCAGCATTCTAGACCAGCTGCACAACTTCCCAATATCAAGTTTCCAAGGTTACAAGCTGGCGCACATTTTGATACTAGACCCAATCTAATTCCCAGCAACTCGCATGATGTTCCGTTTGCTGAAAAATGAAACTGATTAGCAGGACAGGAAGATCCTATTTCTAAAAGGCAATGAACTAATCAAAGAATATAACGTATTATTCCCGTATTGCCAGATACAGTGAATCATTCATTTATGATAAAAAAGCTGCTATATGAAACAAGAAAATTGGTCCAAATACAAGAATAAACTGACAATGTATATTCCAATAATGATTGGATATTTCTAATGTATAAATTAGCTTGATTTTATAACAGGACAGGAGCTACGAGAAGGATACATATTATTATGGTCAGGAGTAGAAAATACGCAGCGGGCAGCAGGAGGAGTAGGACTGGTAGTAAGCCCAGATAAAATACAAAACATAAAGAAAGAAAAATTCATAAATGAAAGATTGTTAACCATAGAAATAAACTGGGATGACCGACAAAACAGTACTATAATAATAGCGTATGGACCAAACGACAATGCGAAAAAAGAAGAAAAAGACGAGTTCTACCAAATGCTACAACTTGAGATAGATAACGGAACAGGGAATACTATAATTATGGGAGACATGAACGGAAGAGTTGGAAAGGACAATAAAAATATTCAAAGATATATGGGACCATATGGCGAAACAACAATAAATAATAATGGAGCACGCCTGATAGATCTATGCGTGACCAATGACCTAATATTGACAAACACAGTATTTAAACGCAAGGATATACACAAATACACCAGAGAGGTACAATCAAGAAACGAAAAATCCATTATTGATTACTTTATAGTAAGTAGAGATTATAGGAAAGTAGTCAAAGATGTAAAAGTTCTAAGACATGCAGAAATCGGAAGTGATCATTTCCTAGTAAGGATGGAAATGATAAAGAAAAAAGAAGAACCAAAACAAAACAAACGAAAATTAATAATAAAAGAAAAAATCAAAAGTTATAGATTAAAAGAAGAAGAAACCCAAAAGACATACCAAAGCAAACTACAAAATAGACTAAAAATAGAAGAAGCTAGAAATAAAATAGGAGTAGAAAATAAATGGAAATATTTCAAGGAAAACATGATCCTAGCTGCCAAAGAAAGTTGCGGAATAGTCAAATCAACCAATATACACTCCAAAAGAAGTAAATGGTCGACCTCTGAATAACAAAGGAAAATAAAGGATAAGAAACAAAAATGGAAAAAATATCTCAGCTCAAAAAAAGAAGAAGACTACGAATCATACAAAATAAGCAATAGGGAAGTCAAACATGCAGTGAAAGAAGCAAAGAAACAATCATGGGCAGAGTTTGGTGAAAAAATGAAAGAGCATGATACAGAAAACCAGAAGCTATTCTATGGCATACTGAAACAAATTAGAAGAAAGAAAACCCCGAGACTGGCCAACTTAAAAGACGAAAAAGGAAATATATTAACAGAGGAGAAGGACATAATAGATAGATGGAAACAATACTTCGAGGAATTAACTGAAATAAACATGGAGGCCCAAGAAAGAGAAACAATACAAGTAAGAACCACGGAAAGAAGTGCTATCCAACTGATATCAGACGAAGAAGTTACGCAAGCTCTAAGCAAACTAAAAGCAGGGAAAGCAGCAGGGCAAGACGATATTACAGCGGATGGGGACAGAAACAAGAACAATATTCATAGACCTACTAAACAGTATTATCAGAACGAAAGTAGTACCTCATGATTGGAATATCGGCATAATATTACCGTTATTTAAAAAAGGAGATGTAAGAGAATGTACGAATTATAGAGGGATCACTATATCAAGTATACCAAGTAAAGTATTCACAAGAATAATTGAAAACAGAATAAGAGAAAAATTAGAAGACACGATAGGAGAAGCACAACACGGGTTCAGAAGAGGAAGAAGCACACAAGATTTAGTATTTATATTAAGACAAGTAGGTGAAAAGCTGGTAAGGAAAGGCAAGGACATTCATATGGTCTTTATAGACCTGAAAAAGGCCTTTGACAAGATAAGAAGAAGTGATGTGTGGGAATGCCTAAGAGAAAGGGGAATAGAGGAAGAAATGATAGAAGTAATTAAGGCACTATACAGCAACAATATAAATAAAATAAGAACACATAATGCGGAATCGGAAATTTTTAAGACAAGGATAGGACTGAAACAAGGTTGTGTGCTTAGCCCGCTACTATTCTCAATAGTAATAGACAAGGCTATCAGGAAATGTAAAGAAAAATGTACAAATATGAAAATAGGATTATGGAAAATGAAAACAATTCAACTGCAAGAATTGTTATTCGCGGATGATATGGTGATCGTAGCCGAATCAGAAGAAAAACTACAACGCAACCTAAATGAATACCAAATAGAATTAAAACGAATAAACATGGAAATAAATATAAACAAGACAAAGACGATGATAATGGCAAATAAAGAAAAGAAACACAAGATAGAATTAAATGGACAAACACTGGAACAAGTTACTGATTATAACTATTTGGGAACTATAATAGAAAGTAACGGAAAAATAGAAAAATAATTATCAGAAAGAATAGGAAAAGTAGGGACGTTATATAACTATCTTAGAAATCCATTCTTTGGAAAAAAAGAAATACCAAAGGAAATCAAAACTCAAGTCTACCAAAAGGTTATAAGACCTTCTTTAACTCATGGAAGTGAATCCTGGGCCCTAACAAAAAGAAACAAAAGCCGAATCAAGGCAGCTGAAAAGAGATTTCTAAGGAAAATCCAAGGGATAACTAGAGAGGACAGGATCAGGAATGCAGTAATAGTGGAAGAGCTGAAGATAAAACCTATAGAGAAGATAATAGAAGAAAGACAACTGAGCTGGCTGGGCCACCTACAGAGAATGTCAGAAGAAAGGATAACCAAACAAGTGTATGAAGCGAGAACCCAAGGACGTAACAATGTAGGACGCCCAAGAATACGTTGGGAGGACCAAGTTAGACAAGTGGCGGAAGACCGAGGAATAAGCTGGGGTGAAGTAAGAACAATGGCAAAAGACAGGAAAGCATGGAAAAGAAAAATCAAGGCCTCGTCAGGGTGAAATGTGAAACGTAATATGTAAATATTAGCTAATAAATATGTCATAAAATATGTAAAATACCTAATTAGTATAAAATTAGGAGGATAATGCACACGTAAATGATGTAAATATTAATTGTACAGTCCAACACCTAACGGTTCAAATGGACTTCAGATTAAATAAATAAATAAATAAATAATTTTATAACAATAAATATAAGCATTCTATTGTATTGTACATTTAGTATTTCTTGCAATATCAAGAGTGCACAAACTGATCATAGTGCCTAATGACTTAATTGATAGCGCAATGTTTTTACTAAATAAAAAGAAAACCATAATGTGTTAAGAAAATAAAGGTGCATTACTAAACATTTTTTAACATAAATATTTAAGTATTTGCTAGAAATGTTAATGAAACCACAGAAATAAGAACGAACTGGTCGAATAATATCCCGTAAACATAGATTTCGAAATTTTTGTAAACATATAGGAGAGAGTGGGCCACCTTGATACGCGTGCACCTTGAGACAAACTTAATAATTTTAAAATTACCGCGCGTTTCAATGCCGCTGTGGGGGTGTTAGGCGTGTAAGTGTACTACTGTTCGTGTTACCAAATATTATTGAAATATTAAGTGTTTAAACGAAAATATTTGCATTCTCTTAAATTTTAATCAAGTAAGTTACGCACTTAACATTTTTGGCAGTAAAAATATTAGTTTTACATTATTATTTATAGGTCATTGTTATGAACTCAAACAAATAGGTTATGTAGGTTTGCATTTCAGTAATACCCAAGGTGATATACAAATCAGGTAGTGTCATAATTTTGGTTTCTAAAAAACCTGTGATTGGGCTACCTTGAGACAAGCCCGGGTGGCCCACCATAAAACACTGTCTCGACGAGGCCCATTAAATTAATTATATAAAAAATCACCGGGGGTGTTATTTATCTACCTAATTATTTAATTTCAGAATGTCGAGAGGAAGAAAAAGAAAAAGTAGTAAAGGGCTCTTCAGCGAAGCTGCCATGAAGAATGCAGTTGAAGATGTAATTATGAAGCATATGAGCTTACGAAAAGCTGCAGAACAAAATAATGTAAAGTTTCAAACTCTGGCACGTTATGTGAAAAAACAGCGAAATTCACCAAATATATCAATAAGTACTAAACCGAAGTTTGACACCAGACGAATTTTTACTAACGAGCAAGAAGATATGTTAGTAGATTACATCCTCCAATGCGCAAAGATGTGCTACGGGAAATCAACGAAAGATGTAATGGTACTGGCGTATGAACTGGCAATTGCCAATCAAATACCTATTCCTCAACAGTGGGTAACAAACGAAAAAGCTGGTGTGGATTGGTTAAATGGGTTTATTAAACGCCATCCCAAAATCAGTATACGTCAGCCTGAAGGGTGCAGCCTTTCGCGGGCTACATCCTTCAATCAGTATAATGTCAACACCTTCTTTGGTAATTTAGAACGTGTTATGCAGAGATGTGATAGTTTTTCTGATGGGAGTCGTGTGTATAACGTAGATGAGACGGCTACAACAACTGTACAACGGTCAAGTAAAATTCTAGCCCAAAAGGGGACAAAGCAAGTCAGCAAGTGTACAAGCGCAGAACGTGGCACTTTGGTGACCACTTGTTGTATTATCAATGCTTTGGGCAACACAGTGCCTCCAGCGATGGTGTTCCCAAGAATGTTTTTTAAAAATCATATGACAAAAGGAGCTCCTCCAGGCACGCTGGGATTAGCGAATCCCACTGGTTGGATGACGAGCGAACTATTCGTTGAAGTTCTCAAACATTTTATTAAGCACACATTAAGTTCCGTTGATAGACCAACATTGCTTATCATGGACAATCACGAAAGTCATTTATCAATAGATTGCATACATTTAGCCAAAGAGCACGGAGTCACACTTCTTACATTGCCACCACACTGCTCAAATAAGCTACAGCCATTAGATGTGTCAGTGTATTTCTCATTTAAAGCATTTTATAATGCACCAATTGATTCATGGATGCTGAGAAATCGTGGAGTACCATTCAGTATTTATCAGGTAGCAGAGTGCGTAGGCACTGCATTTGACAAATCGATAACTCCAGCAAATATACGCTCTGGTTTCAAAAAATCAGGGATATTCCCATACGATAAAAATATTTTTAGCGAGGATGACTTTTTAATAGCAGCCTCACCGATAGGGAAACACCTTCTATATCGGCAAATACGGATGAAGCACATAATTGTGACAGAGAAGTCGATGAAAGTGATAATTCACAAGAAATTATCAATATGAATCTAGAAAATAAAACTCAGCAAATCTCTGATCTATCAGCAAATAAAGGTGAAAATAATGGAATACTAGGTTTTGTTTCTTCTCAACAACTTCTTGGATACCCGAAAGCAGCACCAAGAAAGATGCTGAAAAATAATAAAAGAAAGAAGAGTAGTAGCATTGTAACAGAAACCCCAGAAAAACTTCCTCTAGAAGAAAAGCAAAAAGAGAAAGGATAGTTTGAAAAAAGCAAGATCCACAAAAAGAAAATTAATGAAACAACTAGAGTCTTCAGATGAAGAAGAAAATGCAGAATCCTTTGTGTCTGATGCCTCTTCAGAAAAATGGGATCCACTTCAAGACTTGGACAAACCATCAAGAATTTTTGGGCAAACCAGAAATAGATTCCTATGTCCTTGTCAAGTTCAACAAAAAGGTGTTTTATATAGGAAAAATTTTAAAAATTCAAGAAAACATACAGGAATATGAGACTAGCTTTCTACGTAGGGGTGAAAAAAATAGAAGCTGTTTTATATTTCCTAGTTGCCCTGACATATGTATGGTAAAAGAAGCTGATATCCAATATGTGTTACCAACACTGTCATTTGGGGGTGCAACAAAAAGACAGAACCGTTTTTTAAATTTCGGTATTAATTTTAGTGGTAATTTAGATGTTCGTTAATGGGTTTAGCTATATATTTTTTTATTATCATACATTTTGTATCAGTTTTATACTATCTTTGATGAAAAATAAAGTACAATGGCATTTAATTAATGTTATAATTAAAATAAATAATTGTCTCAAAGAGGCCCAGGTTATGGGCCACCTCGAGACAATAACAGTTTTTTTTTAAATTAATGATATGTACAGGTTTGTAAATTAAGCTTTGACCATTATGAAAATAGCAATGTCACAGTCTGAAGTAACAGTTGCATGTCAAAGAACTTTATAATATTTAATACAGCTCATTTAAAAAAATCTAATACAAAAATCGTCTCAACGTGGCCCACTCTCCCCTACGTGGTATATATGTGACATATATTTAAAGAAGTTGGCAGTAAACAAACTAGTATATACATAATATATATGAAGTCATTTCTAGGGCTTAAGCTGTGTCGTCGTAAGATCGATTGATGCTGACGGTTCGGTAACCGTTGCAGGTAAGAACTGGACGTTCTTCGTGGCTCATTTGGCGCGAGCTGTTGGATGCAGGTACGATTGGACGTAGAACCGTTTAGGCGTAGGGATGGATTCACATAGACCGGTTTAGACGGAGATTCGGTTGGTCGCAAGGTAGTTTGGGTGCAAACGTATAAGTTTAAAATATACAAAATCAGTCGCATAGTGTGCGTTTGTTTATGCTTTATGTAGTATATTTGTAGATATTTGTGTAACTATTGGTTTTTGAAACAGAAATTTCAGGGAATCATTAGTATATCATCCGTTTAAAAGTTTAGAAAAATCGTTTTTAGTCTCTATAAATAATTTAGGCCAATAAAAATGTGTACAGCCATGGAGAACGTACTCTTCAATGACACAATCTTTAATTATGGAAATTCAATACTTTACGAATTCTTTTAAAATTATTTATTGCGAATTTACAATATACCAAGTAAACTACAGAGTAATAAGTGAATAGGATGATATTATTGCAGGTGGCTTGAGTTGATCACCATCGATTGATGGGTCACCAGGATTATTCAGTCAGATCTTCGGGCCATTGTCTTTATAATCTTCTGTTCACTGGGTCTACTCTAATAACTTTATCACACATTTTTGAATCTTTGGGATTGTTTATTTCGAAAACTTTCCTATTCAATACGTTTTTAACAATGTTGTACTCTGAAAAATGTGATGCATCCAAATTCGTGAACAAAAGTATGGGGTACCATTCAAGAAAATTGTCGATGACGCCATAGTACGGAAACAAAAGACGATCGAAAAATGACAATTATGAGGAAAGATGCACTCATTACAAATAAAGTTGACGTGTCCGAGGATTTTCTGTGAAAACCCTTTAAAATGTTTTAACGAATTTATCCACTACCTTGCGAAAGCGTTCTGTAGTAAACGCCCACACGTACCTGCAGCCAACCGTCCCTGCACCCAAAGGGGTCTAAGCCATTCCGGCAGCGTCAAAACGTCCTAAACGTTGCAGGTATCATTATCAAGGCGTGAAACATTACGATTTGATAGTGGTACCGGTAGCGGTTAGCGAAACGTCAGCATCAACCCATCCTACTACAAAGCGGTCTAAGCCCGAAGAAATGTCTCTACTAGACACTACCGCGGAAACTTGAAACTCCACATACTATTGAAATAATTGTATATGCGCGGCCAAACTTTAACTTAAATTACCAGCACATATAACTTTGTACAATACTAAGTTTAGGGAAAATATTTGGATGTAGCATGGGAACTTTTGTATATTTGTAAAATATTTATAAACAAAAATGTTTAATTTTCAAAATTACAGGAGCTATTAAAAAATTAATGAACTAAAATAGCATATTCCTCCTTAGCTTCATCAAGTAAATGAAAACAAATACAAAAATTAGTTTTTCGACATATTTCAAAGCCCCCGAAGCTTATATTAATATTAATTGATATTATAAAGCAAAGCTTTTATGAATTTATACAAAAAACTATTATATATATATATATTGCCATGATATTTATGTTAAATTAATCTAATTATTTTTAAATATATGTTAAATGTCTTTATAATGCTTTAAACTAAACAGGAATGCCTTCGGAAGGTCTGGTATATGTATAAAAAGGATATTTGTGATGTTAAATTGCATATTTTCACCTGAAATGTAGTTTAGATAGATTATTCATGTCCTAATTTATAATAATTAATGAAACTTTATAGTTAAATAAGTCTTTATAAACCTGTTTGAGATAAAAAGTGTTTCCGATGCTAGTTTACGATGTATCATGGTAGGAATTCTTTTACTCTATATGTGAATTGGCAGTATTTGACTGTTTGTAATCCTGTAGTATGATTGAGTACTCATTTTGGTTAATGATGGGGGTCTCTTTCGACTGTTCCGGAGCCCTAAACTTCAAATATAGCTGTTATGGTAAATTTATAGAGAATAAGTAAATAATTTTTATGTTAATTGTGTCATATTAGCTAGATAAGTTGTGTATTACAGCTAAGTAGGTTTTTGTCATGTTTATTTAACAATTTAGTTGTGTTTAGTTAACTATAATTGCAGTTTTATAATAAAATTAGAAAAAGTTAGGTTATTTATAGAAATGTGTTAATTTTGTTATGTATATCCGTCTTATAGGAGGTTTGTTGTGTTGTAAAACTCGTATAATTGTTCAAGAATTGTGTTAAGTGTGTTTTTATTAGGTGTTGGAATCATTTTAGTATAATTAACAATATTTTGAAAAATATAAAAATTTTTTGTAATTTCGAATATTGGCTTATGGGGTGTCTATTTATAGATAATAATTCAGGGATTCTGAATCTAAAATTAGTTTTTTAATAGGTTTAGGCATAAGCTTTCTGTCTATCATTTTAAATTAATTTATAAATGTCTCACTAGTTTTTGTTTTGGAAATTCCATTCTTGTCTTTGTTATGTTGCCTGGTTACGATTCGATTTTGTCAGATTTGCAGAGGTGTCTGGCAGAAAATAATTGATTTAGTACCTATATGGCCATCGAACTAAATGCACGCATTTTTTTTTATCAGCGCCCAAATTTAATTATAATGTAAAATAAATGCATTACTTTGAATCTCAAAAGTGAGGTTAAGTCTCTTTGTTTACCAAATGTCAAAAAGTGATTTATATAACTACAACAGTAATTGTGGGTTATTAATTATAAATGTGTGTATAATAATAATAAATAAGTTACCTTATTTAAATTAATACAAGTGTGTTTTCTTTGGAAAATTTTAACTGAAAAGAAATAAGAATAAAATAAAATTCTACGTATTCATTTATTGAATATAATAATTTTAACGTATGAAAAAGAACTTACCGTAATTAAATTGGAACATTTGAGTGTAATTAATACTGTGCTTTTGAAAATTATTCCACTAAACGTTACATTTGCGTACTGGAAGCTGACATTGCTAAATTCAACTGATATCGGCCGATACAATGGAACTTGTCAAAATACAAATATGCAGCGGTAGCAGTCTTCGAAGAATTGGTGTCTACACTACCATCCAAGGGACTGGATATTCAAGCTAAGTTTTAAATTTAATTATGTACTGATGATATTATGTGTTATATTTGATTCATATATACCTGTCTAAACTAGTGAAGCCACGTATTCACCTTAACCTGAGAAATTAGAGTCAATTTATATGCTATGATATGTCAATTTAGGTTTATTAATTTAGGTTAAACTCAAAATTTGGCGCCCAACGAAATTACACAATTATAATTATTTATTTATAAGAAAAATACACAGCAATATATATAAAGTCAAAGCCCAAAGTAAACACGAGTTTCAAATAGAACAAAGAACAGAGTACCTTGGTAATATTATATTATTAAATAGGCTGGATTTAGATAGAATAGTGTGTAGTTTAGCAGATAAGAACAGCCCAGATGAAATAGGGACACGTTTTATTAAGCATTTTATAAACGAATTAGTAGACCCTATAATGCATATAGTTAATTATAGTTTGGAAACGAGAATAGTTCCTAAATTATTGAAAGTAGCTACAGTTGTTCCAATAAGGAAAGTTAAGGGTACAGTAAAAGCAGCAGAGTTTAGACCAATAAATATGTTACCGGCGATAGAAAAAGTATGAGAACGAACAGTGTATGAACAATTGCGGGATTTTATAGAAACTAACAAGATAGTCGACACTTTTCAATCAGGGTTTAGGGAAGGGATTGTAACGGTGCGACCTTTTGCTTATTGGGCCGCACGTTAATATTGCTTATATTGCTCGGGTAAGCTCTTGAGATGTCCAGCGTTCAGTAATAATTTCGTATGGAATAAATGTATTTATTAATTAGCACTTAAATTATGTACAAATTGTTAAATAAACTAAGATTCTGGTGTATAATAACGGTAATGGTAAATAAACGTAACTTCTTGGGCAGTTCTCGGAAAACTTGGTAGCTCCCCTGTGTCTTCCTGGTCGGACCCGCCTACTCCAGATTACTGCGGTCGGTCGAACAACTGAATTAAAGAATTATTGCTTATTGGTGTTATTGCGGCTTCAGTGATTACGGTGAGGTAAATCGGGATAAACAGGTAATAATGAACTAATTTTCCGGTGCGGGGTGCATAAAACACGCAAGCTCGACTAGAAACAGATGAAGTTGATATAAATAGTTATAAATCGCTTAGTTCAACGACTCCGGAGAGCTCTTCACTGCGGGCAGGCAATTTACCTTTAAAAGTACGTATTCACATAAATTCTGGTGACTTTATATTAAATATTCAAACAGGAACTTCTGATTTAAGCTTTCCTGGAATTTCCCAAACTACAACGGCGAAGTTTTGAATGCGCTGCGATTGTCGGATTTAATTCAATAACCTGTATTTATACGGTGTATTTATGACGGGACGGGACTGAATGTTTAAATGACAAAACTTGATAATCTCGGCTCATAAATAATTTACTTTTAATTTGCAAATAAGATCGGCATGCGGTGCACCCAGATTCGCACAGAATCTGTGTATAGCTCTGAACCGTTTGAAATTCTCCAAACGTAATTCGAATATTACAGCCGGTATTTTTAATAACTCAAACTTTAGGATTCGTGAAATTCCTCCACGGATCGAACCAAGTTCAGTTCAGGGATTCAAAATAAGAATTCAAATAAAAGATTACCGTGTGCTTACGTCGCTAATTATTCACCAGCTCGGCACACAATAATAATTCGTATAACAATTATTTCTACCAGATATACTCCGATTCCAACACCAGTATATACCTTGTAAAAGTAATTATTCAGGGAATGAGGATGAGCCAATAAAAGATCAAAGCAGGTTAATAATATTATACTCGCCAATTACGCGTTCAAAACTTGATACTTCCCAAGCGGTTTCAAACAGCGAATGAATTCTCGCGGATCCTCCCAGCGGCAGCGAGCTCCAGGTTGTCGAGCGTCGGGATCTGCAACTCGTAATAAAATGATTAAAACTGTTTCAAACACTGGTGAAAGCACAGGAAAATTATTTGTTCACTTTTAGGTAAGCACTCGGGTTAGTAAAAGGAATTTTACTTGACTGGTTAATTTTCAGGAACGGATTTGCAAAACTGGAATTGCTTAAGATTGCTCTTAAGGAAAACGGTGGAATATTTCTAACTTTGAATTGCTTCAAAGGCCAGGAAAAATTCTAAAGATGATTCGAATGGTCGCGCTGGTCGTTTTATAGGGGGTTCACTTCTACACTCCCGTCATGCGCGCATCATCCCCTCTGTTCCGATTTTTCCGGGAAAGGGTTATCTCCATTCTGGAACATCTCGCGTCACGGTCGCTGGCAGATGTTTGTTATTGCGGTCGGCCTTATCTCCAAATGTGAATTTATTCGAAATTGGTAATTAAATACCAATTATTCGACTTTCACATTTTGCACCCGTTACAGGATTAGTTGTGAAGCAGCAGTGCAATATGTACTGAACGACTGGAAAGAAAGTGTAGACAAAGGATGGAAAGTGGCAGTCATATTTTTAGATTTGCAACGTGCATTTGAAACAGTTAGCAGAACCAAACTAATTGAAAAATTAATAAAATACAGGTTTAGGGATACAGTAATTAAATGGATTAAGGACTACTTAAAAGATAGGACGCAAAGAGTCAAATGTGGACAAACTATTTCAAAAGAGAGTCATATTGAGGTGAGAGTGCCGCAAGGTAGTATCTTGCGTCCACTGTTATTTATACTCTACATAAATGATATGGGGAGATTACTAAAATACTGTAAGTATCATATGTTTGCAGACGATACAATCACTTATTTATCAATGAAATATGAAGGGAAATTGGCAAATACACTAAATAAGGAGATGGCACGAGTTTGTGAATGGTTTAATGCAAACGAACTAAAGATTAATTTGAGCAAAACAAAAAGTATGTGGATAGGAAATACACAGGGATTGAACTTAGAAATAAGAATTGGAAATAAAATAATTGAGGAAGTAGAAAAGGTAAAATACCTGGGAATTATTATTGACAATAAGTTAAAATTTAATTTTCACATAGATTACATTTGTGGGAAAATAGCAAAAAACTAGGAGTGCTAGCAAGAGCAGGAAAATTTCTTTCAACTTGGAGTAAGAAAGTGATTTATAATACTATAATATTGCCAGATTTTATGTATGGTGGCACAATTTTACATCTAGCTAACCGAAGTGAGTTGAATAGATTACAAAAGCTTCAGAATAGAGGAATGAGAATAATCTTAAATAAAAATAGATATACAAGCATTGCTGAAATGTTAGAAAGACTAGAGTGGTTAAATGTCAGGCAGCTATTAGAGTATCAAGTATTAATATTCATTAAAAAAATGGAACTGAACCTGGTATCTGATTATTTTAAAAATGTATTAACTAAAAATAAAGATATACATAAGTATAGTACAAGAAATGAGGAGAAATACTATTTAAATCGAAAAAACAAAAGTATTGCTCAGAAGGGGTTACTGTTTAGAGGGGTTAAAAGTTATAATTCTTTAAGCAAAGATATTAAAAATTGTAATACTATAAGAACATTTAAGATAAAGTTAAGGAATTACTTAAAAATTGCAGAGTAGATAAATAAGTGAACATAGTTAATACTATTAAGTTGTAGTAATAGGTATTATTAGTTAATTATTTTTGTATTGTAGAAACCTAAAAATATGTAAACATTAGCGTTTTAAGCTAAATAAAAGGAGTATTATTATTATTATTATTAATTCTAAGCATACACAATATATGCCTACGGGATAGAAAGGACGCTGGGATTGGCGCATTAAGACCATGTTTTTAGTACTTCTCAAGTCGGTAGAAGCATAGGAGTAGCTGAGGAACTGTATCGCATTTGTCATAACCAAGATGCATGGAAACCAAACTCCACTCCAAGGGGGTGGAATTTGGTTTCCATGCATCTTGATCATAACATTGTAGCAAGTAAGAACTGTCAAACTGACAAGTGCGCATATTCCAAGAACAACTCTGGACAATTTTCGTACTTCTTGTATCCGTGAATTTATTAAATTGGTTTCTGTTTCGTTATAATGTGATTTTTCGGTAGTTTTCCTCGTTAATTTGTATGAATTTAAACTTTTTCTTAGCTTGAAAACCTACTGTGAAGCAGTGGCGGCTCGCAGGTAAAAAAATAAGTGAAGTGCTATTATAATAATCCAAATAACAACAAATAGAAAAAATATAATTCAATGTCAACTTACCTAGTTTTTGTAGACCAAGTCTATCCTTATGTCCTTAATGCAGCAAAATTATTTATTATGTCTTCGTAAAATGGTTGATTTTTTAATCATTCTAATAAGAGTTCTTCTTGAATTTAAATATCTACCAAAGACGAAAGTCTATCTTGAGATACTGCATTTCTTAGGTACGTTACTATTCGTTTAAGGCAAGAAAAACTTCTTTCCACTTATGCACTTGTCGACGGAATAGTTAATAACAATTTGTAGGCTTCGGTAAAAATTTCTTTGTTCTTATTGAGAATTTTCTAGTAATTCTTAGGTCTGTAGATTGCGGCAACTTTCATCGGCATAAAGAAGATTTATTACGTTTTAAGACGCTGGCTTTTTGTAAATATTTCGCCTTAAAATTGACCTAAACTTTTAAGTGCTTTAGACGGAAAACACGAATCATATTGTTCGAATTTCGTAGTGTCAGTCAAAGACATGAATTGCAACTTATCGCTGTCTTGAAACCTTACTTCCGTTTCCATTACAATGTGGTCCAGTACTTCATATAACAAAAATCTATACTTTCTTCTAATGTCATTATTTGTAAGGCTAGCGTATTCTCGCTTAGGGCGCTTAGAAATATCGATTTGTGTTGTTTCTATTTTCTTAGTCTTTTCGAAGAGTGTATCAAAGAAATCGTCATTCCTCTTCCTCTTTAATAGTTCAATAGTTTTATTTATTTTTGTAACACAAAAATTAATATCCAATGATTTCTTTTGGAGAGCATCAAATAATATGTCAGTGACGGAGAAAATACCATTAAATACTACAGCTAATAATTTGAATTCAAAATTGTTGAAATCGTTTAAAAACCGATGGTCAAACCCGAACATGCAGTTCAGCGGCTAATTGCGAGTGAACTCTTCACTTGCGCGATTCACCGGGAACTAATTGTAGATACTGACGTAGGCGTTACCATGGCAACGGAGGTATAAGTGCAGAGGTAAAATACATTTGAAGCCGACTCTTCACTACAGTTGCAAGAGTGTTGTAGGTAAGATTTTTTATGGTCACTGTGTTCACGCTCGGTGGACTGCATTTAAAATTTAAATTTTAAATACAAGGGAAGCAGAAAAAATGTAACGTGTTTGTTTTCCCTAAGCTTATTGTATCTACGAGAATGTATGCCATAAATATACGACTCCTAATAGGTGTAATACCGATAAATAATTTTTTATGTAATTTAAATAAATATTCGCAATTGAGTGAAAATTTTAGGCGAAGAGACCCTTCACTTACTTCACTTGCCGAGCCGCCACTGCTCGAGATGTATGATATTATTATTATTATACATCTCGAGATAGCAGCGATGCTGTAAGAATACGGGAATATTATAGCTGAGCAACAAATCCAGACGGATTTAAGTTATATCAAATAACTGCTACTTATGCGGTTCAAATATCAGCCCCATCTGAACAGATATATGTATTGTATTACCCATACCGCCAAAACCTGCATCCTGATACTTTGAATATTGCACTACACACATTTTTCAATAAACCATTACAACCAACAGTTCTGGCGGAACTCCATTCGGAAGATGCAATTTGTATATAACATAGAAACCTCTACGCAACCGCCAACTCACCAACTAAGAGATGATATTTGTTTTCTTGGAATTACTATAAGGAGGATGATTTATTTCCACGTTGTGGTATGGCGCATTATCACCTTTTTTGTTCTCATTCGTTCATATAACCGTCCCCCCCCCCGGAACCGCTTTCGCATTACTTCAGGGGGGTGCGGGCATCCCTTAAACACTAACCATTTATGCAGCATGCGCCCTAAACTTAACTAACTGAAATGCGGTCGCCCCAGCTGAGATTCGAAATCAGTGTGACCTCGAGTGGCAACGCGTTGCTGCGCTAGCCCACCGAGGTCCCCAGGGGCATTATCACCTACCACAACTGAATTTGTTGGTAAATTTAAAATTAATTCCTTCATAATCCATGTTTCATAATTTGAGAAATTCATCTCACCCTGATTATCTCCCGAATCTCACTTTCAGGTGTAACACTTGTACACTCCTAAATAATGTAAGTTAAAACTTTTCATGTAGTCGAAGATTAGTGATGTAAGTTAGCTTTTCTATACTAGTCTCATAATAAAGTATCTTAAAGAAAATTTTCTTCTATTTTTCCCGGATTGTTTAATCTACGGAACAGCCTACCTTATTGTATCAAGAAAGTCAACAAAACCCAATTAATTAACATAAACAATAATTATTGTTTATGCTAATTAAGCTGGTTGCAACAAAGCAAATCTTGAAATAGCAAATTTAAAATAAAGAGTTCTTGCGCGATTTTACTTACGCCATCTGACGGTTATATGTGCCGACTTTAATACTTTCCAAGCCGATAAGGTGGCGCTAATACGGTTTTTCGTACGAAATCGTATAACCTTCATGGTAGGTTGTAATGAAAATGGTTAAATTAAATTTAACCCATCTAGGTATTTAAAGTTAATATAAGTATACGTAATTCTGAACTGGTGTTAAAATAAAAGTCAGTTTCACTGCTGGGGGACACACACAACCTCTTCTCAAACATTTGTTATTTATTGTTTTGGTTATATGCACTCTAGAAAGAAATACTTGTTCCTCTGTGATATTGAATAACTACGAGATACCACGAGTATCTAGCAATACATCTGGATAGCCACTTACTGAGAAAGCACATATTCACAAAAAGAAAACCACTCGGGGTCCAAACTGTTGGCTTATCAGTTCTAAGGCCCAGCTTTCCCTTGAAAGCTAACTTACTATTTACAAGGCGATTCTCAATCCCATTGGACCAATATAATTTAACTTTGGGGTATACTGCAAGCGTTTCCAGTCTAGAGATTCTGCAGTGTTTTCGACCAAAGACCTTTCGAATAATCGCCAATGCATGTGGGTTTATTAGCAACGATAACTTTCAGTATGACCTCCGGATGTGTTCTGTGAGCTAAGTTGCTAAGTAATGAAGTGAAAAGTAACTTTCAAGATACGAAGTACATCCCAACCAGTCATTTTTCGTTATATCAGCATGCAGATTTATCGTTCAAAGAAGAATAAATCTCTTGACTTACCTTTTTGTGGGATAGATTAAGCTATACTAACTAACTCTTATATTAAATTATCAAACTGACCGTAAACTAAGTTAAGCTTTATGTTATGAATTGAATGTAGTTTAATATCCCTCGTTATTTAAATATTTACAGCATTAGTTTATTGCCCTGAACAGATTACTAATATATTGTGTTCAGTAAAATAAAAATTTATGTTTAAATTGTTTCATTTTGCCAATATGTGCTGCAAATTGGAAATCAATATGCATACTGGTGGACTGTGGTAGCTGCGGAAACTTTGATTGGTTCATTTTTATAAAATACTAAATTACTGTATTGAGTAACTAGAAAAAAATAAACTCTCTTTCTATGAAAGATAGTGGAAAACTATTAAAATACAGTAAAACATCTTCATCTTTACCCTATGTGCCTTATAGGGTAGGGTTCTGACTGGAATCCTCAATTCATTTCTTGAAATCTTTTCTGTTTCTGGTTATATTGTTTACTTCATTCATAGTTTTTCCTCGCTTCTGTAGTATTTTGTTTTCACGTTAGAGGCACCTGCTTATTATTTCGGTTGAGTTAAACGAAGATGCAAATAATGCTAATGTTTATTTAAATACAGGTAAAACGCCCAGCTTAACACTGGTACAGAATTATAGGGCTCTAGTAACATAAAAGTAAGTACCTACGGGTCAAATTTACTTGAAATCTTCAAACAGGGATTTTCTGCTTTCACTACAGCAGCTCCCTAACTGTTAAAAGTTACTTTTAGTTTCGTGTTTAAACAAAATTAAAATTTTAACAGTTTGGGAGCTGCTGTAGTGAAAGCAGATAATCCCTGTTTGAAGATTTCAAGTAAATTTGACCCGTACGGTACTTACTTTTTATGTTACTAGAGCCCTATAATTCTGTACCAGTGTTAAGCTGGTCGTTTTACCTGTATTTAAATAAACATTCGCATTATTTGCATCTTCGTTTAACTCAACCAAAATAATAAGCAGGTGCCTCTAACGTGAAAACAAAAATATATAACAAGATATATGTTGGGTTTGGTTTAGTTAATTCCATATCGGACAGAATCTTTTGGATGAACTATATGCCCATGTTTGTTATTGTTCTTGGTAGTTGGTAGGTAACCTACCATACCAGCTTAACTGTTTCTTTTCTACTTCAATCATAAAGGGGAGTAGTTCAAGTTACTCTCATATTTCGCACTCTATCTCTTCTAGTTTTCCTACAACCTACCTTAAATATTTCATTTCTACTGCTGTGATTTTTAATTTATGCTTGTCTAACCTTATTGTTTTCTGCTCCACAGGTCAGTATAGACAGAAAGATAGTTTTGTGGATCCTTATTTTAGTTTAGTTTTAAGTTCTTTTTTTAACAATGAATATATTATTGATTTGATAATAGATGTTATTTGATTTCTGTATTCTGTTGTGTATCTTTCTATGGTTCCATTTGATGTACCTAAGCATTCTTTATCCATTTGTTATTATCTATATTTCTATTTCTTTCCCTCCTTTGTTCTTCTGTCGTTGGTATAGGCATTATCTTACATCGAAACATTTCCTATTTAATCAGGTGCCATTCAGTGGCGGAACAATGTTTAGTAGGGCCCTGGTGCAAAAGACATTTAGTAGGCCTCTTAAGTAAGCAACTAGGATCAAAATGTGTCGCACCTGACTCCAAATATAAAATAGAATTTAAAGGGGCTCATGGGGCCCCGAAAGGGCCTGGGCCCCGTGGGCCCCCAGAGAGCGTGGGCCCCGGTGCAATGCACCGGCTGCACCATACAAAGTTCCGCCACTGGTGCCATTATGTACTGAAACCTAAATGTTCTTATTTTATAAAACATTTAAATTTTTGTTTACCATATACTAAGTTTAAGTTACATACTCCGTTTAAAGTACAATATATGTCTTTCTACCACAATAGTTGTTTGTTTAAACAATCAGTTGTTCTAAAGCAGAAGCAACATTTCCACACAAACTTGTTTAATAATGGACATCCCTTATTTAGTTGTAAGAGCCTCCAAACATTAGAAAGAGATTTAGAAGTATGTATTTGATATAAAACAATATATGTAGTATATGGGATATGACAAGGTTTTGTGACCGTATCTATTTAAAATGATTGGATACAATTTCTTATAATGCAGTATAAAAAAACCAGCAAAATCTATATAAATTGTTTAATGTTATAAGTAGGTATTTATTAAATTTTTCCTTAAAGATTAATTGTTTCGTTTTTTGAGTTTGGTTCAATTAAACAGCGACTTTTTTTGTTGTTTTTCTAGTAGAAATTTCAAATAAACTATGAGGAATAATTTATAATAATAATTCTGTTTAGTATAATTGTAGTAATAGTTCGCATTAAATATTAATTTATTTGCTCTTAGTTGGTTCTTCAGATTTTCACTGTTCACCAATAATGCCCAAATTTATCCGGCAGAAAATTCAGTTAAATACTTGTAAAATTAAAGCTTTAAAATTTGAAAACGAATGCAGCAGATATGATAACTTCACTGTGTTATCTTCCAGTAGCCGGTGTGCCAGCAAGTTCTTGTGTGCTCTATGCCTAGACTTGTTTAATTACAGTTGAAATGGAATTTAACTTATCCGTGGTGTTTACTTTGTAGCTCAACCTGCCTGCGGACTTTGAAGCTAACTTTTCCATGGTTTTGGGCAATTTGTTTGTTACTAACGTTGCTTAAGAATGACTAAGCGATACGAATTTAATTTTACCACTTTGAATGTTGTACCTGCAGACATCACAATTATGACCCAGTTGATTATTGTTGTGAATATTTTTTACTCTTATATACTAATTATTTTCAATGATGTGTACATGTAAATAATAATTTCCCCATAAAAAGACAACTGATTATAACTTGTTCTATTATATTCAATCTATTTACAATAAAATATTTAAAAACTACACAGAAAAGGAGTTCTTCTTGTTTATCAATGCATAGCAGGTTTACCTATAGCCTATATTACATACAATAAGAAAATAATTCTATTTAATAAGCAGATACGTAGCTAAATTAACACAGTGAGTTAAACAAACCCAAGCAGAGAGCAAGAAATGTTTAATTGATTCCACTTGATTCTTAATTATTCTTCCTCATCCCGGTTTTCCACATCATTTTCAGTCTCTGCCTCCTCAACGTTGTTGTTATTATTATTAATAAACAACGTGGAAAGCTTTGCAATCGACCCCAAAGCCTTGAATCGAGTGTGCGCCCTCATCCGCTCGACCTTCTTTTTCCACTGTAAACAAACATTCAAATTTAAAGCGTTCGCGCCATTTCTGCGACTGCGCCCTGCGTTGCACGTGGAGGGGACCGTGCACGAATTCTGTGTTGTGAAAAGGGTGAAAATGTTTATTTTTGAGTTTTTAAATTACTACAATTGCACAACAGGAGAAAACTACACAAGGTAGGCTTTTGAACGGCATGCGTATTCCTTGTAGGCATATTATAAATAAATTTCTGACGATCTCTCGAAAAATAACTAAGTTTGATTTCGTGTTTCTAACCAACAAATCGGTAAAACTGATTTTCCGGGTTTATACAAGCCGTAATTTGAAATTAATGTGGCTTTTGATAAAATTAAGCGAATACAAATTTCGCAGTGCCTTGGCAACCTTCAAAAATGTTTATTTTAGTAATTTTTTGAGAAATGACTGAATGAATGAATGAATGACTAAACCAACCAGTGGCGGCTCGTAAACAAGGGTTTGAATGTGTCTTGTTGCCACTCTCTTAACGAATTCAGTTAAAATGAATGCAGCAGGACTCATTCAGATCAATTCCTTTGCTAGTAATAAAAGGAGCGAATAAGAAACGCCAAAAAGGCATAAATTAATTGCAAGTGGCCTACACAAAAGGTTTAGATGAGACATTCACCACAGTATTGTTATAATATAACGAACGATAAAATGATGAATCAGCTTGCCTGGGATAATGAAGCGAAACCCGATACTTTTAATAAGGGACTAATTTTTCAAGGACAAATTGGCATTCATTAATATACGGAAATGTTACTTACATATGTAACAATTGATTTGTTTTTATATAAATTAAAGCGTATTGTTGCAATAATAAATTTTACAACGGGAACCTATTTTATCAGAAAACTTTTTATTGGTGCAGAAGCCGTTAAACAACGAAAACGAAATAGAAAACATTTAGAAAATATGTTATTTTATTATTTTAGTTCTATCAGCAATTTGTGGCAACATTATTTATGTGCATCTTTAAATAATACGACAGTAAAATTTGATTTCGTCAGCCATGTCACAACTTGGTTTAAGACATACTTATTATTTGTATAGGTCCTGCAATAAGTAATAGTCTGTTCATAGGAATAGTTTGGAATAGCCAACTTTTTTTTTTGATAGGCATGGATTTACTTAAATTATCCCAATTGTAGTGTTTTACTGCATAATCCATTGATCTGTTCAATGAAATAAGAGAATATTTCGTTCTTAAGGTAAAACAATTTCATTTATTCTTCAATGGAGCACTCCGTATAATTTTATATTTGTATATTCGTTTAGTATATATGTTAATTTTTGTAAAATTGTTTGTAATCTATCAATTATGTCGTATATCTCATAGAGTTTTGTATAAAAATTATTACTTTGCACTCTCTAATGGGCCACCAATACTTTTCCGTTAGTTTGATGATTTTTTACCGGGATCGTAGTCCGCTACCGGTTGTTGGGACTCTAGACACGGCGCAAAATTTTCTTTTAATACAAAATGATCAAAACTGACATACAGATGGGAAACCAAAACGTGCAATTTTTTTATTTTAATCACCTCTTCGTCTCTAGAAGGCATTGTAGCCAAATACTGATCCATATCCTGCTTTTCGGTGTCTATAATTGCCAGAACGGAAACGCACCCATCTACCGTTCCTAAAACAATTGCCCTTCCGTCTTCGGTGCTTTCCACAGCCGTCAGTTCAGCTTGAACTCTGTAATTAGCTATCATTTGGGCATCGGATGTCCTGAAAAAAAGAATCTAAGAATCTGTTTGAGCATTTGTAATGTTCTTACCGGAACACTCGCATAGTTTTCCTACCGCTATGGTAGTAGAGTACATATTCATCCGTCTTGTTGAACATGCATATTACGGTGAACACCCCCTCGGCCACTTTGGGAATGAAAGTTTTTACTGTCTGGCCCTTTTTCAGTTCTAGTAGTTCAAGACCGCCCCTAAAAATTATTGGGGCTGGTAAAATTATTACTTGAGCATGCAGATTTTTTTTTAATGTTGTAAATACCGTGTAATCTAAAAATTGGGTAAAAGTAAAATTAATCTAGATCGCCCATAAATACCTACCAAAGTTCTTTAGTGTAGAACCAAACTGTAAATTAATAAAATTTGAAAACAGTTTGGAGATGTGTTTATTCGGGATGTTTTTAAATTCATGGTGTTATTTTTATACAGGGTGTCAACTTGCAAACGTGCAATGTGTTGTATCTCTGGAAATAGCAGACGTATAGAACTTTTGTAGAAAACGTTTTTACAACATGGAGGGGTAATCGTTATGACTCATGGCTATCCTAACAAAACAATTTTAAACGGTAACACCCACCTTGTGATACCTCATTGAAAACCTTTTACAAAATGCTATTCAATAGTAGCAAACATTGTTTTCCCGGGTCGTTTCAGATAAATTTGAATGACCCCCCAACATCTCCAGATTTTGCCCCGATTAGACTTTTTTCTGTGGGATCACTTAAAATTTGTTGTCTACAAAACTCAGCTTCTGTCCATCGTTCATTTATGACAAGAAATAGTTCAGGAGTCTCTAGTTATTCAGCAACAAACCTAAAATGTTTGGAGTGAATATAAGAGTAGATTTTACTATTGCCTAGAGAATAATGGAAATCATTTTGACCATTTAAACTAATATTTTGAAATTTGTGTTGCAATAATGGGTTGAGAATTATTTGAGTTTTATTTATTAATTTTCCTGAAACGAGTGTGGAAAAGAATATTTGTTACTATTGAATGGAATTTTGTAAGAGCTTTGCAATGAGATATCAGAAGGTGGGCGTTACCATTTAAAATTTTTATGTTGAGGTTCCTAGAGCGTAAGGGGTTGTATGGGGAAGGTTACCTGATGAGTCATGATGATTTTCCCCTCCATGTTGTAGAGATATTTTCTAGAAATTTTCAATGCCATTTTCACTTCCAGAGATTGTACAGATTGTAAGTTTTCAGATTGACACCATATATATCAAACGCCATCTGCCACGTCATTAACTTTATTTACACAGGGTGTTAATGAATTACAGGGACAAACTTGTAGGGCTTAAAGTATGAAATGTAATGAAATGAAATGTACATGAACATAATAAATGTATGCTCGAAAGTGTTTCCTTTCCGAGGTAGAGCTTCTCAAAGATTCCTTAAGAAGCGCCTAAATGTAAGCAACTCAATTTACTACCTACTATTTGTTAACGACGCAAATTAATACAGGATAAATAAAGAACCCTCAAAGAGGATAAATTTCCAGGTGTGGTAGGATCGCTCCCTGGCGTCGGTGGTTAGCCATAGTAGCAGAAATAGGCCGACGTTAAATTAAACAAACAAACAAATGTAGGCAACTCAATTTACTAGCTACTATTTGTTTCCATAACGACGAAATCTGAATTTGAACAGTGGGAAAGGGGCTTTATTTATCCTGTATTAATTTCCGTCGTTATGGAAACAACTAGTAGGTAGTAAATTGAGTTGCCTACATTTAGGCGCTTCTTAAAGAATCTTTGAGAAGCTCTATCCATGAAAGGAAACGCTTTTACCCACACATTTATTAACAAAAAAATGTTTGTTTTCATGTATACTTTAAGCCCCAGAAGTTTGTCCCTGTAATTAATTAACGCCCTGTATAAATAAAATATCCTGTATTTCGTTGAATGTCCATAACTACGAAGGCGACCTTTTTTTCCAAATTTTCAATATTGGAAAGCAACAGTTGGAGTGTATTAAAAATAAAAGGCTTTGAACTTTCGTAGGTCAAAGTTGTCATGATTTTAATTTCCGTGAATTTAGGGTTGCCAACATTGTCATTTTGACACGAAAACTTGGGTTTAGCGTCCATTCCTTGGGTTTCGGGTTTTCTAATAATTTCTTCGGGTCAACAAGATTTATATTTTGTACTTATGTATGAATATAAATAATTTAGAAGGAAATGCTAGATTGTGCCAATAAAATTGTATAGTTTAAATTTTCGTTTGAGTGAATACATATACATATACGGTGTGCTGACTTTGAATACGCTCCATAGGGAAAATTCATGCATTTGTGGAAATCTTCAATTTCCTGCTCCTAGGGTGCACACGATAAGGGCGTAAGTTATACATAAATTAAATCTACTTTTTATTTTTATAATACCAAACTAAAAATAAAAAGAAATTCTTTTTTTCATTGATTAAGAATTCGAACTTTTATAATGCCAAATTAAAAATAAAAAAGTTTTCTTTGATTGATTAAGATTTCGAACTACCGAAGTTCGCCCCACAAAACAGCTCCTCACCCATTGCCCCACGCCGTCGCTATTCGCGCGTTAGCTTAGGCGGTATTATTATTTTTCTTCGCATAGCCCAGCGGTCTGCAACTACGGCCCGCGGGCCAACACCGGCCCGCGACCCCCACCAATACGGTCAGCAATAGCGGGCCAGACATGTGCGGTATCCGACCCGCCATAGTTTATTTTGATTATATTGTAAAATTTACAATGTAAGTAAATCATACAAAATAATAATCAGATTTTTTTATTTAAGGACCAATTAAGAAACACAATAACTGACATACAAAATGAAATTGAACGTTTTAAGTGTAATTAATGATATGAGATTTATCCTAAAAACTTACAATAAGTGACATACATAGGTAATTCACATAATGAAATTAAACATTATAATTATGATTAATGAGATTTATGTAGCTGTAACTTTCCACTGACAATTGTTTGCAGTTGTGGATCAAGTTTACTAGTGGAAATTATCAGCAGCGACTTCAAATGCTCATCAGTTAATTTGGATCTGTAAATATTTTTTTGTATATTTCATATTGGAGAATGTTTTTTCACACAGATAAGTAGTGCCGAAACCGGAAAAAAAGCCACGAGCAAATTTATGCAACTGATCAAACTGTGTGAGTGGAAGACTCTTAACAAAAATTCCAGCAATGATGACTTTAAATATTTTTCTTTAAAAATATCACTACACTGCAAATCAATCATTTTTATTTGAAGTTCTAGGGCAAGGGTTTCTATATCGGTGTTAAAAGGATTTTGAAAAATCTTGATATCGTTTGCAATTGCGAGAGACTCAACATTCATTTTTAAAGCACCCAAAGCTTCAGTTGCGAAATCTACCGGAAATGGAGTCTCCGTTTGCTGACTGAATGTTTGGCATGTATTAAAATGCGTGAAACATTTTTTGTTCAATTGAGATTGAAACAAAACAGTTTTTTTTGTGGAAAGGACTTAATATGAGTGTACAAAGCAGGCAGAAGTTGGTTTTCTCCTTGTAATTTTAAATTAAAGTCATTCATATGTTTAGTTAAATCTGTATAAAATGATAACTTCCATACCCACGCATTGTTTTGTAACTCAGCCAGAGGACGATTCCTTTCATTCAAGAAAATTTCGATTATTGCTCGGAGTTCAAAAAATCGCGTTAGAGCTTTTCCGCAGCTAAGCCAGCGTACTGCAGCATAATATGGTAAGTCATTTTCTGCAATCTCTTCAATAAACTCGCGGAATTGACGATGATTGAGCGCATGTGATCTGATATAATTCACAGCTGACATGGCTGGCTTTAAAACTTCTGACATATCCAAGCATTTTCCACGCAAAGACTGTTGATGCATGATGCAATGTACGATTAATGGTTTGAACCACCGTCATTTTCTACGACCTTTGATACGAGAGCAACGACACCTTTACTTTTTCCACACATGTTTTTGCCACCATCAGTAGTGATACACTTCAAGTTTTTCCATTGAAGATTGTTTTCCTGAACAGCATTTTCAACTCCTTTAAAAATATGTTCTCCAGGGATCGTACCGTGAATGCTATGAACGTCAAGAAGTTTTTCATACACTTCATAATTTGTATCTATCCCTCGAATAAAAAGTAACACCTTAGCGATATCTGAAACATCTGTTGACTCATCTAGGGCCAAAGAGAACCACTCTAAGTGTCGATTTTTGTCAGACAATTGGGTTAATATATTTTCTGCAATATCATATACTCTTTGAGCCACAGTGTTTGCTGACAAACTGATGATTTTAAATAAATTAGCTTTTTCTGGACACATTTCCTCTGCTGCTGCAATCATGCAATCCTTAATTAATTCGCCGTCAGTAAATGGTTTCCCATGTTTCGCTATTGAATGAGCTACGTGGAAACTAGCACGAGTTGCTGCTTCTCTTGTCAGGTCTTGGCCGTTGGAACTTAGTGCAGAAGTCAGTGTGGCCCTTAGTCACTCAGACGGTTATCAAAGTTAAGCAACGCAGATCGGGTCACGACTAGAGTGGGTGGCCCGTTTAGTGGTACATCAGCGACCGGCCGTGCTTCGGAGGGCACGTCAAAGCCGTCGGTCCCGGGTACCACTTCGGTAGTAGTCGTTAGATCAAGTCAGAGGCGCTGGCGCTACCGGAAAACTCTTGACACCAGGCTCTACCACGGCCATACGAATTACATTACATTATTTTTCTAATTCATCCTTTAATTTGGTATTATAACAATAAAAAGTAGATGTAATGTATGTATAATTTACGCCCCTTTCGTGTGCATCCTGCTTCGGATAAGCTTTTCAACTTTGGGAGCAGAAAATTGAAGATTTCAATAAACGTATATACTTTCCCTATAGAACGTATTCAAAGTCAGCAGACGGTATAATATTTTTTGTTAGGGCGCTACAGTGACCGGAGGAGTTAATTTCCGTAAGGATTGCGACAAAGTTTACGCCTATCAAAAATTCCAGAACAGAAAACATTGGTATCAGGTGGGCAAAAGGACAAAAATGATATTTGGGGAAAGCTAAATAATAGGCTTACTAAATAGTATCGTTATTTTCTTTGATTAAAATTTAATTTCTTCAGCAATCTACTTTTTTTTTAAAAGAATCGTGGAAGATTCCCATCCCACCCAGCTTACCCCGGCTCAGCACATTTCGTGCTATTCACAGGTCTAACATGCCCCACCCTTGAAAAACCCCATGCCCCAGACACTACAAACACCCTGGGAAAGTGCAGTGCTCAGGATTCGAACCTGAGCGACTTTGGTAGAATAACTCCAAGCCAAGCGTTGCGGCCATCACTCTACCGCGGCCCCCTAGCAGTCTACTTATATTGCAAGACATTTCCAATTATCTAAAATTATTTTTCTTCGGGTTGCCATCAGTGCAATTTTGACAACCCTATGTAAGATAATGCAACCACCCTAATTAACACAATTGTACAAAATAACTTTACTTCTTGCTTGTTACAAACAGCAGCTGATATTTATATAAAAACTTTTCTATTTAGGGATGCACGTTTTAATTGCTAGATGCCGTCCCAACTGATAAGGCGAAAGTAAAGGATGCGCAACGGCAAAAAGTGGGCGTTGTAATCGGTATTTTATCCAAATAATTTTATGACCATTGACGGCAATGTCAGATTAAGCCAATTCAATGAGCTGTAAGGTGGAATTATGTTGCAAGGAACCGCTTTGTTGCAAAACGCTTGCCTTATCAATGAGAACAGGCTCTACCTACCCCGTTTTCGTTGTGGCAGTTCCAGGCCACCCCTAAAATATATGTTGGACTTGATAAAATAAAGAGTTGAACCTTAAGTTTAAGACTTAACTTTTGTTGTAATAAACATAGGTGCCTTAAAAGTCCAGCAAAATTTAAAACTTTACCTTGATGGGGCGTAAATGCCAAATTTTCCGTCTTTAGTGCAAAATCCGCCCCATTTGGGAATGGTTCGCAGGTGCCTCTTGGTCCGGATGTCCAGGATAGCCCCCTTGTCTGTTGCTATGGCAGCAATCAAGTGGCCCTTGTGTGGCATCGCAACTAGAGCATTGATATCCTGTGTATAGATCATATAAAAATTAATATTGCATTGATTCTAATGTGGTAGTTGTAAATATTTGACGTTTTTGAATCTTTTAAATTGACCTACCTTGATTCCGCAGTTTCGCAGAGGTATTCGGTGCACCAGCGCGCCAGTCTTGGCATTGAAAACCATGACACAGTCGCGGTTTGTTTTATCCGCAGCCGTAACACAAATATGTAGATTGTCGGATGTAATCACGGCAGGCCGGAATGGGACTCCGGTTATGCTTCTAAGCGGATATTCAAAGCTGTAGATGGTTTCACCCCCTGAAACCATCATAATGGTATACATTGTGTTCACTATTCGAATGTCAGTGGGATCTTGGAAACGGTTAACAATACCAATTTGTAGGTATATGAGAAACAGTGCACCCTTGTAAGGCCAGTTTATTGATGCTTTCGTTCTTCTAGATAAATATTTAGTTGTTTTTTATGTACGAGGGTAGGCTGCAAACGAATGCACACATGCTTGTA
>JABXWE010002784.1:0-12374 GCA_014611495.1 Limonius californicus | reverse complement strand
AACCGCATTTCGATATCTCTAACCGATTCCGAGATATCGTCAAAAATTGACAATTGACCGATTTCGAAAAAATGTCACAACTTTTTTATTTGTCAATATTTTTTCAAACGGTAAAAACTTTCTACAGGCACTTTTCAACGTAGAATAAGATACATGTATCAAATGTTTTTTATTGCTCATCAGTTGTTTGATATCAAGGCCAACTTTGTTATTTCAAATAGAAACCATAGTTATCTTTGACTTCAAAAAATCGAAAAAAAAAATAGGCTTTCCAAAAATATATATGTCGAGATATGTCTAGTCATCCTTGCTGTCAAAATAATATATTTCTCTTAAAAAATGGCATTTTGGTGACATTTTAACAGAGTTACCCATGGAAAACAAAAGTTTTTCTGTAAAATCAATAATTATAATTATGATGATTAAATAACAAACAATAAATTCAATGAGAAAGTAGCAGAGTAAAAGAAAGATTTAATTTTTTCACGAACTATTTAAATGAGTACGTAGCAACAAAACATTCACGGTTTGTATTACAAATAGTGTTCGAATTGACCCATTTGGTCGAGACAAAGTTGGCATCTCTTCTTAACTGATTTCTCGGCGTTTAAAAGTTGTAAAGGTGTTAATCGAGCGATGGCATTTCTCACTCGTTGCTCTAATTCTTCACGCGTTTCTGGTATGGTTTTAAAAATCTGGTCTTTGACGAAGCCCCAGATAAAAAAGTCCAAAGGGCTTAGGTCCGGGGATCTTGCGGGCCATGGTACGGGGCCCCTTGTCCCCAGCCACTGATCCCCGAACATTTGATTTAGTTTGTTCGTTGTAACCGCCGCGTTATGGGCTGGTGCGCCATCTTGTTGGTAGAACTTTCGTACCAAATCAGCAAGGGACAAGTCTTCTAAATATGTTTCCACAAACGTACCGCTGGGCGTTAAGGTTTTCGTCATAAATAAAAGGTCCAATCATTCGTTGTCCCACTATTCCAATCCAAATATTGAAACCAAATCGTCCTTGCATGTTTCAAGGTTGGAAAACATGCTCATTATGGTCCGACCAATGATGCCGATTAAATAATCCATTGCTGGTTACTCTTGCTTCGTCAGTCCAAATGACATTTCGGAAGAAATTTTCATTTTCATTGAATTTTCTGATAAACCAGTTGCAGAAGTTCGTTCTGCGTTCTTGATCACCGGGGAATAATTGATGAGTGAGCCTGACTTTATTAGGTTTGAATTTATGTTTCTTGAGAATCCTTTGGTTACGGCTTCTGCTCACACCCCTAGTTACAGCTATTTCTCTGGTAGAAACTTCAGGATTTTCTAAAACCGCTCCAATTACTTCCGCCTCCACCTCGTCTCTACCTTCAATGGCATACTGTCTAGATCTGGGCGTGACAAAAGATCCATGATTCATCAAGGTGCTTTCCAATCTAGGAAATATTTGGGCGCTGGGCTGCTGGCGCTCAGGGTATCGTTCGAAATATAGATCTCTTGCAGCTTCAGCATTTCGGCCTGATTCAATGAACCATATGAACATCTGGCATTTTTCAAAGTTTTCATACATTTTGATGCAGACGGGTAATATAACAGCTTTCAACTTGAGTATTTATTTTATGTACTGTCAAACTGACTTTCTAGATATGCAAGGTAACTTGATATTACATCTACGATAAAACGCTTGCTTTCCATGGGTAACTCTGTTAAAATGTCACCAAAATGCCATTTTTTAAGAGAAATATGTTATTTTGACAGCAAGGATGACTAGACATATATCGACATATATATTTTTGGAAAGCCTATTTTTTTTCGATTTTCTGAAGTCAAAGATAACTATGGTTTCTATTTGAAATAACAAAGTTGGCCTTGATATCAAACAACTGATGAGCAATAAAAAACATTTGATACATGTATCTTATTCTACGTTGAAAAGTGCCTGTAGAAAGTTTTTACCGTTTGAAAAATATTCACAAATAAAAAAGTTGTGACATTTTTTCGAAATCGGTCAATTGTCAATTTTTGACGATATCTCGGAATCGGTTAGAGATATCGAAATGCGGTTTTCACCTATCGACGTTTCATAAAAATCGAGCTCTAGACTCATTTGTCAGTTTTTCTCTACCTGGTCTGGAAATAGCGAAAACTGCCAAAATCAAGCAATTTGGGACACCCGGTACATATAGAAGAGGAATGAAGCCAAAGAGGCGGTAAAGCAAGCCAAAAGGAACTCATAGGAAAAACGTGAAAAAGAAAGCCACTCGGAGAACTAATAACTCAAGACACATCCTACTACACAAATGAGATATATTAAGAACTATAACTGGGAACTCCAAACAAAAACTAACAACATGCTAAAAACGTGGAGGAACTACATTGCAGCTAAATTCGGCAATGAATAAAATGAAGATGCACAGATGGAAGAATTGGAATGAGAGAAAGTAGAGAAGAACAAATCAGCGAAGAAGAAAATAATAAAGCTTGAGGTTAACAAGAAATGGAAAACCTCCCGGGGAGGATGGAATAACACCGAAACTGTTAAAATATGGAGGACCAACAATCACAAGGTGGCTACAAAAATTATTTGAACAGACATAAAATACAGAAACGACGCTACATGACTGGAAAAGTACCAATACACAAGAAAGGAGACTTGTCTAAATGCAATAATTACAGCACCATCTGCCTAGCACAGACTACACTGAAAATTTATTCCAAAATATTAGAAAAACGCCTAAGAGCACAGATCGAAAATAAACAGGAGGAAGAACAAACGACTTTTAAGCCAAATCGACCCAAGACCACATATGTGCACTAAGAACCATGATATAGAAATCAACTGACAGGAACAAAAATATATGTATACCGAGCCGTTCTAAAACAGCTTTCGACCAAGTACCTAGGAAACACATATAGAAATACTGGAAGGGGTTCAAACTGATTCAAAGTTACAAAGAGTCATCAGAAAGTGTCTTATAATGCTAGAGATCCTTACAGTGAATGGAAGGACAAGGTTTTGGTATAAACGAGGGAGTAAAACAATGCGATAGCCTAAGCCACCTGCTATTTGTCACTTATATGTATGGTAGATATGTATGTACAATCAAATACATAATATGGGTGGCAAAGAGACAAATAAGTCACAGACTATAGTACTACAATGAAAACCCAGTATATTGACTTGCATATCCTGATACCATTGTCCTAGTAGCAAATGTTCTCTAAAGATACTTGAAGAATTGGAATACCTTTCTACAAGAAAAAGAAATGAAGATAAGAGAAATATTATAAGCCACTAAAGAAGGAAACAAAGGAAAACCAAAATCGGAGATAGTTGGTGATCAATTAGAATACGTGGATTAAATATTTCGAAACAATAATCAGCACGAATGGGAAGACATGATAAGCAAGCCGAGCAGAGTATACTTTCAGATAAATATCATCCTAACAGGAAAAAGAAACTAAGGACAGAAACCAAAATAAACCTATACAAAACGATACATACACCTACACTTACGTATGACGCAGAGTCGTGGACAGTGCTCGATAAACGTAATAGACGGCAATTGTACAAAAAATGAAGTATCTCAGAAGAGTACAAGGAAAAACAAGGAGAGGCAGGATGAAAAACAAAAGGGTAAGAGACAGACCTCATCTAAAACCACTCGTAGAAGAAAAACATTTAAATTGGTACGGATACCTAGTACGTATGAAAAACGAGAGGTATGATGGAAACGCGAGCCGGAGACAAACTAGCATCAGCATAAAACAGATCGGGGATCCAGTGGGAAAAAACATCAGAGGAATAGCAGAAGCAAGAACTTTGGAAATACATAGAAACAACTTCAAGAGGTGGCCAAAAGAAACAGAAGTAAACTCCTGAAGGTATTTTTCAAGCAATGGATTGCACAGGATTCGTAAAACAAAACAGTCGCCTTGTTCACTGCACCACAAAAACACATGCTCTTAAAGCACCTCGTCAATATAGGTTGCATGGTTATCCAAAATGAAGATGAAATTTAAACATATAATTTCCCAACCATTTCAGTTGTACTTTGGTTCTCTGAGAAACCCTGTATTTGTGTTTTAGACAATGCGTTGTATACAGGCTATCCGAGGAACGGTGGATACTGAAGATGGTATGGTATGGCAATTATATACAAAGTCCCAAACATATATCAAACACTTTTTTTGTCTCTTCTTCTAGATATGAATGGTAAACGTTAACAGTTTATATCTCATTTAATTGGGAAAAATAATTAGAATTACCGTGATAGAAGCAAAATCATTAAATGTTAATTTCGGAAGCTGTATATCGTTTACAATTTGTATGTACTACAGATTGCTATGGAAGCTACTTAGTTTAAGGGCGTAGAAATGGTTTCGTAAAATGTAGTAACAGTAGTTGATATCAACAATATCAAAATGACGATAAAATTTAAACATATAATTTCCAACCATTTTGTGTGTACCTTAGTCCTTTGAGAAACCATGTATGTGTGTTTCAGGCAATGGGTTGAATACAAGCTGTCCAAGGAATTGTGGATATGGACGATGGTATGGTATTGACAATTACATAAAAAGTCCGATACATATAGTAAAAATTCTTTGTGGTCATTTCTTCAAAATACGAATGGTGAAAGTATAGACTATATCCCATTTATTTGAAAAAAATAATGACATTTTTATGACAGAGGTAGTACCATTAAGTCTTAATTTTGGAAGCTATATGTCGTTCACAATTTGCTGTGCAAGCTACTACGTTTGTGGGTGTAAATATGGTTTTGTAAAATGTAGTAACAGTACCTAGTTGATATCAACAACCTAGGTTGCATCGTATCCAAAGTGAAGATAAAATTTAAATCAATTATTTCTTAACCATTTCGCCTGTAGTTTGGTACTCTGAGACCCCGTATGTGTGTTTTAGACAATGGGTTGTATATAGGATATCCAAGAAATAGTGTATATGGACGATGGTATGGTATTGGCAATTACATAAAAGTTCTAGACATATAGTAAAATATCTTTGTGGTCAATTCTTCAAAATACGAACAGTGAACGTTAATCGGCTATATCCCATTTATTGGAAAAAAATGATGACATTTGTGGTGATAGAAGTAATATCATTAAATAATCATTTTGAAAGTTATATGTCGTTCACAATTTTTTTTTCACCTTAGATTGCTATGCGTGCTACTACGTTTGTGGGTGTAAATATGATTTTGTAAAATGTAGTAATAGTACTTGATATCAACAATATAAGTTGCATCATATTCAAAATGAAAATAAAATTTGAACATATAATTTCCCAACCATTTCATCTGTATTTCAGTTCTCTAAGAAACCCTATATGTATGTTTTAGGCAATTGATTGCATACAGGGTCTCCAAGGAACGGTGGTTACGGACGATGGCATGGTATTGACAGTTACATATATATAAAGTCCTAGAGAGATAGTACAACATTTTTATGGTCGATTCTTTAAGATATGATTAGTGAAAGTTATTAATTCCCTCTTATTTGGCAAAAATGGTGACATTTATAGTGATAGAAGTAATACCATTAAATAATAATTTTGGAAGCTATATATCGTTCACGATTTTTTGCACCGCAGATTACTCTGTAAGCTAGCACGTTTGTTGGTGTAAATATGGCTTTGTAAATGTTATTTGTACACCATTCAAGAACTAATAAATTTAATAGTAATGCTTTCTAGTCATCTTTAATGCTAAAAATATTACCAATTGAGTGCAATGTAATAACAATTAATCATCGATACATAAAATAATAACTTACTAACAAATATTGGTCTTTCCTTATTGTTAGTATAATTTTCATAAATTAACTGCTTTTTTAATAATAGTAACATAATTGTGGTAGTTGATTTTGCTGTTTATCGTTTTACTTGTAAACAATGATGTCAGATTTATTCCTGTTAATTGTTCCTTGCATTTTTTCCCACTCTTGGTAATTGACATCCGCCTTTGTCTAATCACCGCAACTTCGCTTTCTTATCAAAATATATAAAGCAGGTGTTTTCTTACCATTTTAACTTCATCGTTGGAGAAGGTCCTGTCAATGGTGGTTTCTCTCACTTTTCCATCACTGAGAGTTTCCTTTTGAATTTCCTGCAGAGTGGGACCGTTAACATTGATAACGGCTTTAACTTTCCTACCGTCTGGGGTTTCCTGGTCGAATTCTACTCCTGGTTTGAATTTGAGAATAACATTCTTGAATGTTGAAACCGATGAGAGGGTGTATTCGTCTCCAGATTTAGCTAAGTCAACCACTGGAGAGACTGCATTGCCCATCTTACGGGTCACCAGGCCAACTCCTGCAAAAAAAACAAAGATAGAAGTACAAAACTATAACTACTACAACTAGTTCAGTTGTCGTCTTGAATTTTAAGATTAGATGACTTTATTTTATATATTCAAAATATTAAAAGCTGTAAAAATCTTGTAGACAAACTTGTACGAAATCTATGTTACAAATTATATAATTGTATAAAAGCATTGTGGAAAGTTTTATCGTTGGTGGCCCGCACGATCACCGGACCTAAACCTTGCTGATGTTTACTTATAGGGTTAGCCCAAGGAGAGGGTGGTTCTCACTAATCGTGACACACTAGTGACTAGGAGAAGTAAAACAATACAATTGTGGAGTAACAATAACATTGTTTATAAGCTTTTCATTATGCAAAAATCGAAAATATCGCCAAAAATATTAGAATCGTATGTTTTCTTTATCATCAAATGATAATAGATTTTAGAAAAACTTTGGTAAATTAGGATACTTTTTGAATATGCATCGTCCACAGCCTTTTCGTCCCACTGATAGGCACCAGGCTCTGCTCTAAGGTACAAGCACGGGAACCTACAGTTTAACGTCGAATGTGAATGACAGAAATTCCAGAGAAGGTTTTTGGCATTAAGATGCCACGGTTGCCGACTGGATTGGGAATTTGTGTGTGGTGGGTTGCAGCAGAAGATTATTTTTATACGCTACCCTTTTTGACATACTTATGATAAATACGAAACTACGTCAGCGGCATTTTTCAAGAGCAAATGATTGGATCCAATCAATAATATATTCGTCGAAGCCCGTCCATAAAACAAATAGTTAAAATGACATAATAGAATTATACATGTGAATAGTTGTGTTAGGTCTATATATTGTCAGTTCCTAGCTGTAATTCTATAAACAATCAATAAACGTATACGTAATACTCATTGCAAATTTGTCCAAACATCGATGGGATACTTCCGGTTTAAAGGGCAACTTCAAGTTCTATTTAAATATGGATCTAATATTCAGTTAACCGTATCTTCTTACATATATCAGTAAATGTTAATTCCGTTATCGTAAAAATTAGTACATTTTGTCAAATAAATTCCACATTCTCAATACATACTACAAATAAACATGTATCCTGAACGATTTACTTTCCATTATACCGATTATACAAGTTATCTATGAAAGAACTGCTAGTTCTAATTAATTTAAAGATGACTCAAGATGAAATTTGTAATTGCGATATATAGCTACTATCTATTATTTGCCACATTTCTTCCTAAATTAAGAATAATAATAATAATAATGTTCGACCAGCAACCTTAATTTTGCTAATTTATGTATTTTTATTCTGCATCGAACCATGTATTAGCTAATATTTCCATTATACCTTGAATGGATGCCCCTTCACTTGCGCGCGATTCGAAGTTATTCGTTCAAAATGATGTTTCTACATTCATAAAAGTATAATGTCGCAATAGTAATCAAGAAATTTATTGCCCACAAATATTAAAAAAAAAAAAACAAAAAATTGTGCTTCGGAAACAAATTAAAAGTATATACTTGAAGCATCATATTTTTATTAAACATGATAAGTTGTTTGAAAAATAAATGTTTAGTAATATTTTTACGGAAAACAATGGTTTTATCATAACTTAGTTATCATAACTTTTACTTTTCCAATTGGCCGAAACAGGACTTCGTATTTCTCTGTGTGTTCTTGGTTTTTAATGAATTAATTTATTCTAAACATAAAACTGGTCAAAGTTCTCAAGTAATATTAATATAACCTTGTATATTTGAATTAACATTCCACAGGACAGCAGTTTTCTTCAGTGATAAGACAATATGAGAAATTGCATTGAAAATGTTGCATTCAGAGATACTATTTCATTATGAATTGTAAATTTCTGTTTCGAGATAAAAATAGAATGAGACCGCTTGAAAACGTTATGTAATTTGCATAATTAAACTTCCGGAGTTCCTAGACGTATTTGTTGCAGTGAAAGTTTCTTATGCAAGAGACGCTAAAAATAGTTAAAGGTTTCTAATATTTTTATGGGAATTATGCTACTACTAGGAGGCATCTAAACTTACTATACAATTTTACATAATAAAATGTTTTCATAAACCATTTAAAGGCCTAGCTCTGCAATATCCAACAAATAATTTTGTAATCCTTTTTTCTTCTCTTTTAAAATTCATTTAAATCATTTTTCTGCTAAACATTTCGAAAACCATATTGTTAAAATAGTTTACTTTGATTCATTTATTTGTACACACCACATAAGTTCTTATATTTAAGGCCTTAATTTTTGAGCTAAACCGGTGTCCAAAAACCTCAAATTTGAATTAAGACGTCCTGCTGCAACAGCGTGCCCAAAGGCAAGATTATTGTCTCAAGCCAAGATAAATTCTTAAGATGGAAGAAGAGGTGATAGTCACGCGGATTGTATGGGTAATGGTTGAAAGTTTTCTAATTTAATTACTCAATGATCGGCACAGTGCGAGCCGCCGCGTGCGGGCGGGCGTTACCCTGTAAAAGCAACTCTACGGGTCAGAAACATGGTGTGTAACAAACAAAATTAAAACCAAGTTATTTGCCAACAGGTGCCTAAGGCACATTCTACGGATATGGTGGCCAGAAACAATTTCAAACATAGAGTTACGGAGAAGAACAGGCCAACAAGACATAAATGCAGAAATAAATAACAGGAAATATGGCTGGCCTGGGAAAATCTCGTGAAGAACCATGCCGAGCAGTGCTGAAATGGAATCGGCAAGGAAAAAGGAAGATACGGCGACCGCGAACGACCTGGAGGAGAACTGTTGCAGAGGAGAGCAAGAAATCAATCGCACAGCTGAAACCAATTGTGGACGACATGCAACAGTGGAAACAACCACCCTATGCCCCCCCGGGGAATAACGGCAATTATTATTATTATTATTATTATTATTATTATTATTATTATATACGTTAACTTTGCTGGAAAGCCCTGTATATCTAATGGTAATCTTTACGTAATGTACAAAATATTTATTTGTTTCTATAATGACAATATCTATCACATTCAGATTTGCAAAGTGAAAATTAACTTAATCCTATCAATTTAGAGCATTTTATTTAAGTCCTGAATCTTCGATGTTAAATATATAGGAGGGAAAACTGTAGTGAATTCTTGTCCTTAAAATACCAGGGCAGTCTTTTATATTTTTACAAACGACCACTAGGTGGCACTATTGAGATGTGTCATTACTATTTTCGTAAAATTTGACATTTTTGATTGTGAAAACAGTGGCAGCTTAGAAATTGACCGAGTAGTTTGTTTACAGTAAGCGCTTAAAAATCAATCTTGTAAAAAAATGGAAATTTAACGTGAAGGTTTTCGTTGGATGACTTTTACGATTTTAGTTAAGTCCTAACTCAACAGCAATGCATAGAATCGTTTCTTTCAACTTTTGGTAATGAAGCACAATCAGAAACTACTGTTTACATTGGTTTGCAGAATTTCCTCGTAGTCGTGCGTCCGTCGGTGATGAATTTCGTGAAGGTCGACCAAAATCGGTTGTTATTCCAAAAAACATTGAAGAAGTTCGGCATGTGACTTACGGTGAGATAAAGGCATCCTTAGGCAAATCGAAGACTGCAGTACATTCGATTTTGCATGAACATTTAGCTGAGCAAAAGATCTGTTCCCGATGGATTCCGTACAAGTTAACCGAAGCTCAAAAAAGGTTCGTGTTATTTGGTGTAAGAAAATGGTCAAACAATTCGACCCAGGAACTGCAAAATCCGTATACAACATCGTAACAGGTACCGAGACTTGAATATATTCCTATAAACCGGAAACTAAGCAACAATCCACTGCTTGGGTGTTCCAAGATGAACCGAATCCCACAGAAGTTGTTCGTTTACGAAGCACTTCCAAGAAAATGATCGCCTGTTTCTTCGGTTGTACTGGACATGTGGCAACCATTCCTTTAGAGGATCGAAGAACAGTTAACGCTGAATGGATTGTTTGCTAGAAGTCATCGACGAAATAAGGAAAAACAACCGAAAACGTCGCATCATTCTTCATCATGACAATGCAAGCTCTCATATGTTAAATGTCTCATTTATGATTTATCGCCCAATGAGCTCTTTGTGTTGCTTAATGTCAAACAAAAAATGCCTGTACAGCAATTTTCATCACCTCAAGATGCTGTTGAAGCCTTCAGAAACCATGTTTTTGGGATACCAATTCAGAGTGGAAAAAATCTTTCGAGAATTGGTTTGAACGCATGCAAAAGTGTATACATTTTAGAGGCGAATATCTTGAAAACCAGTAAAACAGTTTGTTCGAAAAAAATATTTTCTTTCCTAGTATTTAACATTGCGAGTAGAACTTATAACATCACAGCAGTTGCAACACAGTCATGTTTGTTTAGAATAAATTGAGATAAAACTTATTTACTTTGAGAGTGGAATAGTTTAGCTGTGTAAAACAGGAAAAACGTTTCCAAATAATGCATTAGTGGTTTTCTAATTAACCTTGCAGCAATTCCACCTCAAGGAAGTGTTAATGAGACACTTACTCAGAAGTTAGTTATGTGATATTAGATCTGACACATATGTGTCATTCATTAAAAGCTTAATTACTGAATTTTTTGCTGTTAGAATATTAACCTAAATGAATATATAGTATCAGTAATTAAATTCAAATTTAAAATACTACGATAGAAGGTGATTACGAAAACAATAAAGAAATAAAATTCAATGGCATTATTTGGATAAAAGTTGCTCAAGGCAATGGTAACTGCACATAAACAATTTTGTAAACACGTTAACCTTCAATTTTAATCTCTGCTGCCTCCTAATTTCCAGGTTGTTTTCCAGGCCAAAATTATCTGGTTCTATGCAACCATCAGTATATTATCAAATGAACATTGGACACTCGTAAGTATTTACATATTGATAATCATGAAGTATGTATGTAAACCATTTGCATTTGAATATATGTAAGTTCAAGGACGTACATTTGATTCGCTGAATAACAAGTATCGAAATACACAGTCACGTTACATGTCGAATTACAATGACGAATACGGAATGTCACTGGTGCTAAAATCGCTATTATTTGGTAAATATTTGGAATGAGCTTGTCATAGTACGCTCCTACATTTTTGAATTAAGCTATATATAGAATTAAGTGGGCACATCATAGTAAACGAACTTCGAACTAATCTATTTCAGTTTTATTAGGCTTGTACAGGGCTTTATGTAATTGAATGGTCATAGTGCAAAGTAATACGACGCTGTTTTATTTCTACGCCTATTTATGTAAAAACTAAAAGTTAAACAGAAACGTATGATTACGACTATACAAAATTAAATAGTAATTATAAATTAAGCTAGAAATAATTGCAATTATTTTAATGCTATTATAAATTAAATCAGTTAATAATTCGTAACATGATTCCTACTTTGTATAACAACAAAAAGACAGCAAAATAAAGTAAATTTGAAAAATTGAGAAACGAAAAAAGAAGCTTTTCTAGAAACTAATTTTTAAATTTTGTTTATATAATTAGCTTCTACAAAATCTTAAACTTAAGGTTGTGAATTAAGCAACGCCATGTGTATGATATGAATAAGCAATAGAAAGATTAATTATAAAGCCTCAACTACATACTAAAATGATAAAGAGAAATTGACAGGAAACAAAATATTCCTAGAAAAAGCTTTTTAAATATTGTTCCTTTCGTCAGTAAATCGCATAACTGATAAGAGCTAGGAACAATTATTGAGAAGTTTAATATCCTAAGTAAACTGTTACTGATTGCTAGGAAAGGAAAATTTATATTCCTAGAAAACAGAAAATAGAAAACCAAAAAATAGGACTTTTCCTAGAAAATATATTTTTTTAAATATTCTTCTTCTTCTTCTTCTTCTTCTCTTATTATTATTTATAGTTCTTACAGTTTAGTGACTGAATCTCATAACACCATGTATATTGAACTGATAAGTGCTAGTATCAATTACTATTATTAAATAAATTTGAAATCCTAAGTAAATCCTAATCAAATGTTAGGAAAAAATGATATTTT
>JABXWE010002783.1:0-10152 GCA_014611495.1 Limonius californicus | reverse complement strand
CTTAAAAAAATTACAGCTACTTCATCATTCCACATCTTCTTTAGTCTTCCTCTTGTTCTGTTTCTATGTAGACCTGGCTTTTACTCGCAAGTTCCGTTAAGCTCCCAAGTTTACGAGTCTTCTTCCATTATCATTTGTCTTATCATGCTTGCTGTTTTTCCCTATTATGCCATTATATACTTCCTCCTTTCCTAATTTGGCGTTGAAATCACCCATTACTATTTTCACATTGAATCTAGGACAACTATCCTAGACATTTTGCAGTTCTTCATAAAATTGATATTTTTGGGTTTCTGTGCTCTCTTCAGTCGGCGCATGTCCATTTATTGTGTTCATTTTCCTCTGGTTGCCTTTTATTCTTATAGCTTAATCTTTCGTTTATTCCTTTTGTATCTATGATTGATTCCGCCATTGCACTGGAAATCCAATTCCGAATCTATTTTGGTTCCCTCCATAACTCTTAAAAACGTAGTCATCGTATACTCCTTCGGTTTCATCTTTAATATTCGTTTCTTGCAGGGCCATTAGCTGTGTGTTGTATACATACATTTAGTAATATATATTATAAATGTAAAGCTGTAACTGTGACTTTAAAGAGCAGAAGAATACTTTTAAAAAATTACTCCTATAATACACGATCAGTATTTTCTACAAAAATGCCCGTAAACCTACAAAATGAGCTCGGGTTTGAAACACAACATGTAAATATATTAAAAACAAAGTATTCTCGCAGAAGTGCAAAATAACTTTCTAATCTAAATAAGACATACAACATACTAATCTGTATTTATGTGATTTTTGTTCATTGTTTCATAAACGCAGCTGATATTTTGTCTAATATCAGTCCAATAATGAAGAAATTTAAGTTATATTTGTAATTTTGTTCTATAAACATTTTATGTTTTAATTTAAAGCACTTGCAGGGCATTTTTAAATGAATTATAACGTAAATGAATTCGAATTATGTCGGTAAATTTATAATTTGTATTGCCAAATTTCAAAGCGTTACCTCTAAGCAATGAAATTATTAAACTATTTTGATGAGACTTTCAATTATGTATGTTTAGGGAGTTTAACAGATTCTAGTCGCGCAAGCTGTGCAAAAACAATTTTTGTATGCAAGAAAAAAATCTAATATGCAAGAATATATTTTTCTATGCAGACCCTAGTACAGCCAACTTCTACGTGTTCTAATCTATTATGAGGTGGGTACTGTGAAAACCCAAAAAATTATTGAGCCCTAATTTATTATTAACGGTATACTGGACTTTTATATTAAATAGATATATTTATTATGACAGAGGCAACTATGTGAACCCAAACCACCGTGGGTCCTAATATATTATGAGAGATGGTACTATGTGAACACATCCTAATTTAGTACAACTATGGACCCCATAGGACCGTGTGTTCTAATTTATTATAAAATATGTGAATATCTATTTTACTATGAGGGTAGTATGTGCGCCCAAAAGGTACTGAGTGGACTCAAAGGACTACGTGTCCTAATTTATTGTAAGACAGGGTACTATGTGAAGCCAAACGACATGTGCCCTAATGTATTATGATAGAGCGTACTGTGTGAATCAAAACGCCTGTTTAACCTAATTTCGTATTAGAGTGGATACTACGCGAACTTGAACGACTCTAAGTCCTAATTTATTATGATAGAAGGCGCCATGTGAATTCAAATTCAAATATTCGAGTTCCTATTTTACTAGAAGGGTACTCTGAGTGCCCAAAACGTACTGCTTGGACTCAAAGAATTATGAGAGAGGATATTATATGAATCTAAAGAACTGTATGTCCTAATATAATATTATGAGAGAGGGTACTATGTGAACCTTAGAAACTGTGTTTTAACTTATTATGTAAGAGGGTATTATGTGAACGCAATGCACCGTGTATCCTAATTTATTATGAGACTAACTACTGTGTGAATCTAAAACTACTGTGTGATTTCATTTATTTTGAGAGAGTGTACTGTGCAAATCCGATAGACTGTGTGTCCTAACTTTTCATGTAAATTCAAAGTAGGTACTGTTTGTCCAAATTTATTATGAGCGATGTGCTATGTGAATCTAAAGGAGTATATGTCCTAATTTATTATGAGATAGAATACTATGCAATTCCAAATGCCTTCTTGTCCTAACTTAGTCCTAGGTTATTATGTAAATCCAAAGTACTGTTTGTCCTAATTTATTACAAAAGAGTACTATGTGAACCTAAAGGACTGTATGTCCTAACTTATTTCAAGAGAGGGTACCGTCCAAACCCAATGGCTGTATCCTAACTTAGTCCTAACTTATTATGTAAATCCAAGGTACTGTTTGTCCTAACTTACTAAAGGACGTATGTCCTAATTTATTTCAAAAGAGGGAACTGTGCAAACCCAATGTACTATGTCCTGATTTAGTCATAACTTATTATGTAAATCTAGGCTACTGTTTGTTGTACCTTATTCTGAAAGAGGGTACTTTGTGAACTTAAAGGACTGTATGTGCTAATTTACATCAAAACAGGAAACTGTGCTAACCCAATGTACTATGTCCTAACTTAGTCATAACTTCTTATGTAAATCCAAGGTAGGTACTGTTTGTTCTAACTTATCATGAAAGAGGGTGCTATGTGAACCTAAAGGACTGTATGTCCTATTTATTTCAAAAGAGGAAACTGTGCAAACCGAATGAACTATATCCTAACTTAGTCATAACTTATTATGTAAATTCAAGGTACTGTATGTTCTAACTTATTATGAAAGAGGGTACTATGTGAACTTAAAGTACTTTAGGTCCTAATTTATTTCAAAAGAGGCTAGTAAACCCAGTGGACTATATCCTAACTTAATCCTAACTTATTATATAAATCCAATGTACTGTTTGTCCTAACTTATTATGAGAGAGGGTACTATGTGAATCTAAAGGACCGTCTGCCGCAACTTATTATAAAATATGTGAGTTTCTGTTTTACTATAAGGGTACTGTGTGCGCCCAAAGCGTACTGCGTGGACTCAGAGGATTGTGTCAAAATTTATTATGAGAGAGGATATTATGTGTACCTAAACGACTGTATGTCGTAATTTATTATGAGAGCAGGTACTATGTGAACTTTAAAAACAGTGTATTTTAACTTATTATGAGAGAAAATATTATGTGAACGCAATGCACCGTGTATCCTAATTTGTTATAAGACTAAGTATTGTGGGAATCCCAAACTACTGTGTGTTCTAATTTAGTTTGAGAGAGGGTGCTGTGCAAACCCAATGGACTATGGGTCCTAATTTATTATGAGATAGATAGATCGATACATACTGTATCGATCCAGAAGCCATCTTGTCCTAACTTAGTCCTAGGTTACTATGTAAATCCAAAGTACTGCTTGTCCTAAGATATTATGAGAGAGGGTAGTGAGCAAACTCAATGTAACGCGCCTCTTAACTTAGCCCTAACTTATTATATAAATCCATAGTACTGTTTGTCCTAACTTATTATGAGAGAGCGCACTTTGTAAAACCCAATACACTGTGTGTCCTAATTTACAATGAGAGAAGGTACCGTGTAAATCCAAAGAACCGTATGTCCTAACTTATTATGAGAGTGGGTACTACGCTGAATTTATAGGTCGGTGTGCCTTAATTTATTATGACTAAGTGAACCTAAAGGATTGTGGTTTTGAGTGGATTATGAAGGACGGTATTCCGCAAATCTAAAGGCCTGTGGGCCCTAATCTATTATGAGCAGGGGTACTGCATCAGCCCAGCCCAGCTGTGTTATAATTGGTTACCATAGTTATGTGTTTCTATTATGAGAGTTGGGTGGTCACCTTGCCTGATTAATGGGCAAGTCCGAGGTTTTCATTAGGTGTCAAGGAGCGGGTTCAGTGTGATGTCGTCGACTGAGGCATCGGGCCCTAGTAAGTAAACCTCTCCAACGGCGTATGCGGAATGGAATGAGATTAAATTCCATGTTTCGTAAAAGATATCACTTGTATAATAGGTGGGATTTAGTGATTTTACAGATAAAATGTTGACCCAATTGTGCTAAAATTGAGAGGGAGGTATTTGGAAATGGCGTTTAGTAAACAGCTTGCAATTCGAATAAAATATATGTATTTAAAAATAGTTGCAGTCCATTTATCTTGACAAACAACTAGTCTTCTCTTTCTTCCATCTACCATTGGCTTCTAGTAGTAAAAAAAGTACACCGCTATTTATAAAACAGATAAGAAAGTTCGCCGTGGTACACTATTTCGGTGAACAGATTCTGAGTTGTAATTCCAGACACCAAAACCAGAACGAGTAAATGCCTATTGCTAAACTCAAGCAAGTAACGAATTATTTAGATTGCATAATGGATAGCTACAATGTTTAAATAACCAACAAAAAAACTCGTTGCGACAACATAAACAATGTATGTTGACATTTTAGCACGGTAAGATATTAAATTAGAAATGTTGTAGAGAGTCTGTTCTGAGAATTTCTTGTATGTTTTGTAACTAATTTACAATATACGTATGTACTACTTTTATATTTAATAATCTAGAGCTTCCGGTTCCTAAACTTTTATTTCGAATTAAATTAATAGGCATTAGCGATAGATCTTTTTCTTCAAAACTAAATGAGTGTTTTTGGTATCGTGCGACTGTAGTGGTTTTGTTGTTTTGTAAAAACATATGAATGGTGTATCCATAGATATTCAACAAATTGGAGTTATTTGAGGATGTGTAGGCAGGTGTATGTGTTTATATACAGAAAAAGTAAATGTCGTACTCATTTGTCAAACAATAATAACCAGATAATGACCTCTAATAATAATTTGTGCCTCACTGGTTTAAGGAGCAAGAACTAAAAAGCACCCGCTTGCAGGCAGGTATCTGTTATTTAAGAAACCACAGAGAAAGCAATATTAATTATTAGTACCAAATTACTGATCTACTTAAGTTGATCGATGAACTCTGCAAGCAATATAACTTTGAAATACAATTTTAATTACCAGCTCGTAGTATGAGACCGTTTTTGCAGTTTTAGTTCAGTTCGCCATATAATTGACAACATTATTACTCTGCTGCTTTTTCACATGGTTTTACTTTGCTAAAGTTGTATTATAGAAAAGTATTGATTTGATAGAAGTTGCCATCCTGTAGAGGTATCTAAATTGTGGAACTGTGTAGAAATCGCTATGCTATAACTGTTGCTACTCATAATTAATAAGGAAATATAAAATATTAGTATAATCACAAGGTACTGCGGTATTAAAATTTTATTTGTCGATATTATCAAGCAAAACCTTTTTTACATGTTTCGAATATTATTTCACTCAACTTTTAAATAAAGTTAGTGTCAACAAAAGTAACAAACTTTTATTTATAAATATCTAAATTTATTATTTCAAATATCATAAATCAGTATGTATAGCCCTTTATTAATGTAGATGATTCTCAAAATGCCAGGAAATGGCATACCGTTAACAAAAATTTAGATACTGCAATACATAGTGATCTGTACTTTGGGTTGCCTATTTTTCGATTGGTACGCTTGTATTCTCCTGTTACCCATACTTTATATATTACATACATATTGCTGTGCTATGTGAACCTTGATTTAGATGATCTAATAGTAAATTAACTTATTTAGATAACTTAAAGCATTTTATGCTTTGCACCTGAAAAACAAACTGTTACCAAGTAATGGTCATGTTCAATTAGTGTTTATCATCTCTGTTAATTTTGTTTGGGTTGATCTGGTGTCTAGCCTTTGAATTCTCTGTTTCATTTTGCTTGTTCGTGGTCTTAATAATTATATGAATGTATTAGAGGTATTTATCAAACTTGACTGTGAGTTTTTCACCTGGAGAACAATAAGATATGAGATTTGTGTAATATATTCGACAACTGCCAACTAACATGTAATTTTGGAGGAAAATGGACCTTCCAATTGTATGTCTTTTTTGTGGTAATATTTGGATGTAGGTGTGAAGAACATTTGAATATGATTTTGGTAATCACTAATTGCACTATTATTAATTTAAACAATGGCAATCGAATTTAATTTAAAATAAATTAAAACAAATAAGTAACATCGAATCAACAACAATTTGAAAAGTGAAGCTAGTTTGGGGTTAGCAATTTAAAAAGAAAATATGAAGGTGCAACGTTTTTATAAGTTTATTGGTATATTTGAACATCTGAAATAATAAGCAGGAAATAATATTTAGGTTAATTACCTTGTGAAACGAAGATATTCAGTCCAAAGTTTTTCTGCGAGCAACTTAGAAAAAAAGCAATAAAACACCAGAAGAAAATAAGCAAGTGCTTCTATGTGAAAAGGTGGGTCCGTTTTGAAGTGCTTTGTTAAATTAGACTTTAATATTTATTTCATGTAACTTTGTGAGGGAGGAGGAGGAGGCAGGAGAGCCATCATGTTAGTACCAAAGTTTTTGTCGTATATTGAGCTCTACATTTTACAATAACCAGAGTTAAATCTTTTGTCGAAAATTCAACTAACGTTGTCCAGTTAAACTTTCATGGAAAAAGTGTGGTCCAATAATATGGTTACCGATTTTGGAAATGGGTAACACCTAACACGTATCCCCAACGGATTCTCTTGTGTTTAATAGCGCGAGTTGTGCTTGTTAACTTCAATATTGGTTCAGAATGTTGCTTCGTCGCTAAACAATTCATAATTTAAAAAAGAGGGAACTCAAAGAAATTCATTCGGTAAGAAATTGCAATCTCTTCTGGGAGTCATTCTCCAGGCACTTCTTACAGCAAAGTAACGTGATAAAGATTAAATACATCTATATTAAAAATTATTCTAACTGAAGTTTTACTAATACCTTGCCCTTAGATGTCTATGACTTACACGGTGAGTCTTATTCAATGCGTCTAACATTGTTAATTCATTTTTCCTATTTGTAATAGTTCTGCGCCTACATCGTCTAGAATTAACACATCTAGTTTAGTTTCTTAAATAAATGTATAGGCGTGTAAATATTTTTCAGACGGTGCTCTTCTAGTTTGCTAGCGCCTGATAAATTGCGGGCTGCAGTTGTATTTCCGCGGCATTCCCTAAATTAGAAAAACAAATCTGGTTTCGTTTAAGAAGACATAGTTACAGAAATATAACAAAGACAACTGTTATGGTAGGTACATGTTGAACGTATGCATGAGATCTCGTTACGGAAGCGAATTATGTGATAGGTCCCGGTAGAACGTAGGATAAGAGGAAGACCGCCAAAACAATAAAATTAAGGAATCCGAGAAACGATGCCAGGCGGAGGGTTAGAACCTAAGTAATGATGGAATTGGTATCAGTGAATAAGGATATTGATAGCCTAAAGCAAGAAACAGTAAACACAGATAACCGGACAGAAAGAGACAGTGAGAGAGAGAGGGGTGAAAGAGGCGGAGAGAGAAAGTGAGCGAAAATCTGTTACTTATAACTAGGTCACATGGATATATAGCTTGTCTGAAATTTTTTTGGAAAACTATGTTACCCGAGATATAGAATTTTCTTCATATTTTATCAACGTCCTGAAAATGTCAAATTGTTAAAGAGCCTAAAATGTTTTAAATGAAAATGTTATTTTATTGATATAGAAAATACCTCTTAATTTGGTTTCAGTCAGATCAAATTCGTTTTTAGAAAAACTACATTAAATTATGTTTTCAGTATAAAATATTTTACATTACAATGACCTCTGTATTTCTATATCTTCTGTAAGTTCTTGACATACTTAGTTGTATTAATTACGTATTGCCAGCTACATTTTCAACACACGTAATGACAATGTCACAATTATATACCAAGACTACATAATTTACAAATCACTTACGGAAATTGTACAGTATAGTACATGCGTTAGGAGGCTGCAATGCTTTTACCTTCAATGGGTTCGTCCACTAGTGTGGAATATGTATATTTCGAGAATATCGATTTTATTTTACAATACGTCCCACGACGTGAGTGGTGTACGTAATTTTTAGATCAAATATAGTTAAAAATTCTAATAAAGTTATGCTTTAAAGTAAACCGTTTCTAAATACAGAGTGTTAAATTATTAAATATTTACAAATTCAGGAAAGCAGATATTTATATTTTAAGTATAAATTCACTATAAAGATTGTTCAAAATGGCCACCTTTGCCCTCGAGACAAATGCTGGTTCTTCTTAAGAGAGATCTGGTTGCCCTACGTAACATATCCTTGTTATTCCGAATTAGTTCTGCTGCCTCAAAAATGCGTCTCCTAAGAACTTCAACAGTCTCTGATGGTGTTTGTTATGCCATATTTTACATATGGCCCCACAAATGATAATCTAAGCAAGTTAAGTCCGGAGATCTTGGGGACCAGGGGTGCTGTTCTCCTCTACCAATTACACGTCCTTCAAAGAGTTGATTCAAAAAATGTCTTACACGTAACGCAAAGTACGCAGGGGCACCACCGTGTCTGCTCGCCAGGGGGACATCTAGTAACAACCCTCCCAAATGATCTAAAAAATTTAAGTATATGTCGGCGGTTAAATGGTTCTCAAAAACGAATTGACCAATGAGCATCAATAATTCCACAACAGATATTCACTGAAACCCTATGTTGACAATTCGACACTGTGATTTCGTGTGGATTCTCCAAATCCCAAGAGTGGCTATCCTTTCTGTTCGTTAATTCATTCCTTGTAAATGTTGTTGTCATCCGTGAATAAAATTTTATTACAGGCTGGATATCAAATGGATATAAACCACGACTGTTCTCCAAAACCGCATTCGTGGTACATTAACTTATGCAGATACAAGATAGATGCTGGGATTAATATCAGTTTCTCGCAGTATGTTACGCAGGGCAACCAGATCTCTCTTAAGAAGAGCCAGAATGTGTCTCGAGAGCAACGGTGGCCATTTTGAACAATCTTTATAGTGAACTTAAACTGAAATAAAAATAGATATTGGCTTTTCTGAAATTGTAATTATTTAATAAATAATAATTTAGCACTCTGTATTTTGATAACGGTTTACTTTAGGGCATAACTTTATTAGAATTATTAACTATATTTGATCTAAAGATTACGTACACGAAGTAGTGACCTCACGTTGTGGGATGCCCTGTATATATACAGCCTGTTTCAGAGTAAGCGCCTTATTTTTTTAGCCACACTATGGGTACTACTTTCAAAATATTTGGCAGTAATATCGTTCAGCACATTCTCTACACTATGGTGATATCAGATTTTCAATTGGACGAATTATTTCAAAATGGCGACTTTCAACTTTTTTTTTTAAATGGAATGCCATCATTTTTTTTTATTATTGAGATCCTAAAAACATTCTTTTTACGATAGTATTTCGTTTTTCTTAAAAATTCATTTCTTTCCCTATCAAAAAGCAAACTACCATTTTAATCTACTTTTTGAAACTCAAAATTAAAAATTTACATCAAATAAAAATTAGGTATTTACAAATAATGCTCGAAATGTTTTCCTTCTTTTTCAATACATAAATTGAAACGTCGTCCAATGGAGCCAATAGATCGAAGGATTATTTCCGGAGAAATTTCGTTTATGCAAGTACGAATTCTCTCTTGCATATTTTCAATAGTTGTTGGTTCAACGATGTACACCTGGGATTTTACATACCCCCAGAGAAAAAAGTCCAGTGGTGTCATATCAGGTGACCTAGGTGGCCAACCAACTGGTCCTCCACGACCAATCCAACGGTTCTCGTATCGATTATTTAAAAACTCCCTAACTGGAAGGGCGTAATGTGCTGGAGCGCCATCTTGCTGCCACCACAAATTGCAAGCAGGTGGGTTTGCATGTACCGGTTTCTTATAATCCACAGTTCGCGTTTCACGTGTTCTCTCCAATAATTTAGTAAATGTTCGATGTTCCGGGTGCCTTCTGTTTGGATATTTATTTCTGTACAATCTGGCTGCTTCATAAGGATCTTCCAGTGGCGGCTCGTAGCTTTTAACTTAGGTGAGGCAAGTTTTTTTTATGCAGTTGTGGACATAAAGTTTCCGGGAAGTAAAACATCTTACAAGAAATAACAAGTTTTAATATACAAAAAATTTTATTAACAAAGATAGGAAAAAGAACACTACAAGTAAAAATTAAATAATGAGACTTAAGTTTTGTAAATTAACACGTTGACCGCCGTATGG
>JABXWE010002778.1:0-26310 GCA_014611495.1 Limonius californicus | reverse complement strand
ATATATATATATATATATATATATACTTTTGTATTGATTACTTATTTTTATGATATTTATATTTGGAAATCTGTCTATTACAATTGTGTTTTATTCTGCCTCGAAAAATAAGCTTAATATTATCAAGCAAGGTAAGTTCATCCAGGAAGGTTCCTGTTCACCAAAGTTATCTTCGAGGAGGAAAGGGCTTTTTTTAAACAGGTGGCGCCTAGGCTTAGATCGAACCACCCTTCTTCGACTGTAGCTAGTCGAACCCTTGTCCTTGATACCTGGACCTTGCTTAGGAATTTGATACTCCGCTTTTGTGTTTTGTTGTCGCCGTCGTATAACTAGGCGTCACATTATCTCCTATCTGTCCTTCTGTAGACTTAATTCCAGATATTACGAAGTAGAAGAAAAGATAAGTTGCAACCAAAACCTCATTTAATTAATCGATGATACAACCCACATTCTTCAAAAATAAATAAAATGGCAAATAGCAGTCCCAATTTTACGTTCAAGTATTAACATAACTAACTTAACCGGGCGAGATGCAAACAAAGTTAAGGACAATTATTGCGCTTCCCAGAATAACTTATATTAAATTTTTAGCGCATAATATAACGTAGGAGGCCTCCGCAGATCGTGGGAATGCGTGATCGTATACCGATCCAGGAAAGAAAAAAACTTCCTGCAATACAAACCCTGAAAACGCAATACAATCCCAACTTTTGGAGCACCCTATATATAATGTACGTAAAATTGTTCTCCCAATAAATTTGATAATGTAATATTACTTAACGTCTAGACATTCCCTCAATTATACCCCAATATTACAATCCTTTGACACAATCAATTAACTAAATTATTCTTACTCGCAGATAATGCAATTGCAAATAACAAAGGGCACGTGATAAAATTTTACAGTGAAACAACATTAAATGCACTTCCCTGTTGCAAGTGGAAACAGCTATCTCTGTGGCCAGGTTCCAGAATTCTTATCACTGGGGCCAAGCGCACCTGGTCGGTCTTGGAAAACTGTCCCAAGGTACTCGTCTATGTCTGCGTATTTAGTTGACCTTATTTATGGGATTTCCAACCGAGCGAATTTTGCCTAAATTAATACATCGGATATTAGTATTAAAGTTCGGGGAAGATTTAAGTCTGAACAAATTTTTCTATAAATAACTAACTCACCAGTTGATGGGAACTGGCATACAAAAAAAATCATCTTGACCGGAAAAATCTCTAGATTGGAATTATAAATTCCTGTACTTCTTGTACCATAGGAAACAACTCCAGTGCAGTGACTTTTAAATCGGAAAATTAATTTCCAAATCGATAACGATTTTACCAAAATTAAATCACTTTGCACAATATACTTCCGGTCAACCGTCAATACTCAAGTGTCCTCGTTCCGAGACTTGTCGTTCGACATTTTTCTGTACCCCCCTAAATTTCCGAAACTCTAATATGATGGGCGTTCGCCGAAATGGTAAACTTCGAAATGTAAAAATTCCTATAATTATTCGAACAACTAAATAGGTAAAACGGGTTGCTTTCAACCAGGCGCGGAATTCGTTACAACGCATTTTCCTGCAACTCCAACCGCATTTCTCTATCAAATTCCGTAAATTCCAGTTTGTCTTTTAAAATGTGTCCGCGAGCGTGTGTGGGCTCCTTTAATTTGTACTTTATTTTAATTGGGCCAGTCACGGTGAAGCTCGTTCTTCCGCCCTTTCTTATATACAGCTACTCGCCGGCTGTGTAAACCAAATTTGTAAACTTGTTTTACACTTTTTTTTTGCGCTCTTATCTTGACTCTCTATTTCACTAAATTCTATATTTTCAACTATACACTTTCTGCTTAACTACTGTAAAAGTTGACTTAACACTCTACTGTGTGGCATGCTGGTGTTCCCGGTAACACATCGACACATCTATCTATCTATCTATCCAATAGGGTAATAGGGAGGGTTAAAAAAACTGGTCAATCTAGCTGTGGTTTTCATTTTCTTTCGTAAGTACAGTTCATTACAATGTTTATTCAACGATTACCACCGCGGGCAATCAAATTTACCTTGCATATTTTTTAGTTATTTAAATAAACAATAAATAATTTGTAAGGGAATTGAACCAAAAGTTTGTAACGTGTGATTTCTGACGCATAGTGTATATTAGGAGTGTTTCCTATTGCAGCGTATTATACGACCTACTTCGGGCTTCGATTCAAAAACTTGTTCTCATTTTTATGTTCTGCGCATCGATCGGGGATTTTCGATTTTGAGACCGCAGTCAAGTGGACGGAAGAACGCTTTCAACTTTCAAGAAGTGCAGACTTGAATTTTTAATTAAGATCGTTACGACTCGGATGACATTCCAATTTGTGAATTTTCAAGTTATTAGGGGAAGTTTAAACCCGGTAGTGTGGTAGTAAATTGTTCCCAAGGAGTAATCCTAATTTAGTGCACTGAGGAGAGTTTTTCTTCTGGCAAATTAACATCTTATGGCATTAAACAGTAGCCGCAAGAGTGGAAAAACAACCGTATACTGATCGAATTTATAACAACGGGGAAATTCCGAGATTCCAGGCTTTAAATTTCAGTGCAGCAGATGGGCGTACAGCGAGTCCGTCGGGGTAAAGAAATCCTGCGCTCAAGGTCTGTTAGTATACTTTTTACCTTACCTGCGTTGGGTGATAAGTTCACGGAATTTCGAGTACTAGACAAAAACGAATCTACAAGTCGTTTCATTGCGTAGTCATATAAATAGTGAAATAAAATAAATATTCGACAAAATTTTTGTATTTAGTTAAATATTTTAATTATAAACACTCTTGTTCAGATTTAATTCACTTTGTATTTGAGAACTTGTTAAATGGTCTGCAGGGTACGAGATATTATTTTCTGATTCAAAGTTCATACAAAAAGGGGGACTTTTGCGTAAATTTTATAATTGTCCGTGCGTATATACTATTTATTTTGGGTAATTAATCTAGTTTTGCGCATGCGAGGCCTCGAATAGTCGATTCTACACGTGAAATCGGTGGTTTGTGTAACATTTTTGAAGTGGATAAACGCTTCTAGTTAATACTGATCTACGCATTATTGTTTTCCCTAGAGATTTTGGGTTCTGCTCTGGATTAAAAATTTAAATCAGAGAAATAACGTACTGTGGTCCGTTCATTTTGGTTGATGAATGTGAATTTATATACATATAAATACTTGGGATTTTTTTTGTATTGTGTATGCTTCATACATATATACGTTTGTATTGAGTAATTATTATTTTTTTGACCATTATATTGAGAATTCTGTCAATCATAACTGTGTTTTATTCTGTCTTGGAGAATAACTTTAATATTATAAAGCAAGGTAAGTTCGCATCCAGGAAGATTCCTGTTTATTCAAAGTCATCTTCAAGGAGGAAAGGGTTTTTTTTTAAACAGGTGGCGCCTAGGCCTACATCGAACCACCCTTCTTCGACTGTAGCTAGTCGAACCCTTGTCCTTGATACCGGGACCTTGCTTAGAAGTTGATACTTCGCTTTTGTATACATAAAACCATTTTTGTTGTCGCCGTCATATAACTAGGCGTCACAAGTTACTAAACGCAAAATGCTCAATCATTCTGAAATTATATAATAGTAGATTTTATTTATCAGTATATAAATTTGATGGATGATTCCATTAGCTCTACTTTAGGTTGTGATACAGTGTTGGCATACTTTAAAGGAAATTAATGACAGCTTTAAATACATCACTTTATTATTTAATTACCTCTTGTTTTGACAATTAAATATCAGAAAATTGTTTGTATCTGCTAAACAATAATAGGAGATATAATCATTACTACCTGTTATTGGAAAGATGACAAATAATATTGTTTAATAAAACAAGCTCATTAAATTCTATCTTTTTCTTCTGTAAACGTAAACAAATAAACTAGTTAGTATCAGCTTCTTTTTAGCGATTTTTTCTGGCCTTTACACCTTTTTGCGCTCCGGATTTTGCAGCTTTTCCTATATTTTTAAACTGGCCAATCATTTTAGACTTCTTCCTGCCATCAGAAATTAAAATATTACAGCAAATGCCGTTTGTTATATGTAAAATACCACTACCTTTTGTTTAGGAAGCTCCTCTTTAAGGGTACATAAGCATAGGGATCCACTTTGCCCTTCTTTTTAACATCACCACTGGCTTTCTTTGTTTTATATTCTGAACCAACTTCACCAACTGCCGATGTTGAGACAGGCCTACAACACAGTTAATACATATAGAAATACATATTGGGGAGAGAATGTTACGAAATTTTTTATGTTTTTAGAAAAGCCCGAATATAATATATTCAGTTGGAGAGCGATGAATACAATTCAATTGCACTTCTGATGTACATGATGTTGTTGTCACCCAGTATACTTATCATTTTTTATGGACACTAGGGTATATTTTTAATAACTACCTGTGAATTCCTGAACCACCTGCTTGATATTTCATTGGTGGATGGCTTCCACGGCTAAATCCACTTTTGGTACTACCAGCTAATGATCTTTTCCTTTTTTTGTCAGATAAGGGGGCTACTTGTGTATCACTGTCTATAATACAATGCAATTAGAATTTGTTCAATTTACAAAAAATAAACCCACATACCTGAATCAGAAACTTGTAAATTAAAAGCAGTATCTTTATTTCTTGGTGCATCCGAATCGCTGCTGTTATCATCTTCAATTATAAGCCGACCATCAGAAGCAACCTTGAAACCTCGATCTTTATTTTTCTTTTCCACCTTGGGAATATTGGATATGCTTGGTTTTGTAGCTAAAATGCATAAACGTACATACTTATACTAATTTTATTTACTAATATAAATAATATGCACTTGCCTACAATTTTATTTGCAACTTTAGAATCAGTAAAATCAACAATGGTGTTTGCGTCTTCTTGAATCCACGTACTTTTCTGCTTTTTACTAACAGCAGGCATATCTGTTTCCATATTTTCAAATTCTGAATCAGAATCGGCCAGTATTTCTTCGATACTTAAAAAATTTCACACAATAGAATTATTTACAAATATAAAGAGCAGCTCTACCTTTTAGGCTTAGCACTGACAAGAAATTCTTCTTCACTCTGGGATTCTTGGTCAGCGGGAGAATCCTTTTGCTTTTTCTTTCTTGCATTGAGTTTACGAAGATTCCTTAATCGTTTATGCATTACAACATCTGCAACGGGAATATGTGGTGTGATGGAATCACATCCATATTTTCTCACTAATCTGTCCAGTATGTCGCGTACTTTTAATCTGAAGTGTCTTTTGCAGTCCTCCGTCATCTTTGTTAGAGCTTTCATCTAAATACAAAAAAAGATTACCTCTTAGGCATTACTATGACGTTCTACATTAATTATGTTCTGATAAGCAGACGTTCTTAAAAACAGACGCTGTATTTCCACACATACTAAAATTAATAATCTCCCTTAAGCGGACGCGTGGTTCCCCGTTTTATACATCTACTTCATTTTTAGTATTGTGTAGTTATTCCAGTTAGATAGAAAAACGGGCATCCTAAAGAGGAAAACTGATTAATTTTTAGAGAATGCTGGATCCCATCTTCGCGAATTAAACATTAAATATGTAAAAATAATTTTTCTATTGCCCAATACCACTTCAGTATATCAGCCGACGGTCAGCCGGGCGTTCGTGCAGCGTGGACGCGTCTAGCGGTGCTCCGCTAAAGAGTTTAAAAAATAGTTGCAAATAAGCTTGTTTGGTGGATCTGTAGGGTACATACCCGCGTTTAGTGCGTGTTTTAAAACACAAGTTGCTTAGAATAGATTAAATTAAAATAAAGTGTTACTTGTCTGTCCAGCTGGTCTTAATTTCAAATCAGTAAAGTTTTCATAAATTGTTTTATTCGCTAATCCGCGTTAATGCGAGCCCTTGGAAAACGAAAGTTCTTAAATTAATTCACTTTATCTCTAAATTTGTTTAGCTGGTCTTAATTATTTAATTCTGTTACTGGATTTCTTGAACCGCCGGTTGCGACGAACGAGTGAACGGATGTGCTTTGGGATCTCCTGGGCAAAATTGTTTAGATTATTTCGGTGTGGATATCGCCAAGTGAGTGAAGTGTGAGTGTATAAACAATCAAGCGAATCTGCGATCGCCTGCTCTATCGGCGAACCGATCAGGGGAAAAGACAGCAAGGACGAGGAAGTAGAGAAAGCTAAGTGATCTTGTAGTCTGGTATTGTAGTAATGTAGTCTAGGCGGATCTAATATACCTATCTATAAGGGTCAGCTCAGCAGGTATAAATCCTTGCGGAACGAAAAAGAAAGCGGGCCGACAAAAACGTCGTCTCAACTAAAACTAGAATTCTTGGGATAAGACTATAAATCTCAAACGAGGGTGACATAATTTGACTGGGGCCAAAATTCCAAGAAGTAAGGGGCACTTTTAATAAATGGGTCGATTTTGGACGCATGCCAGAGACTAAAATTTGACTTTTGTTATTCATTGCGCGTAAATCTACTGTATTTCATTGTGAATCAGATAGTGGTTTAAAAAATTCGCAGTGTTGTGTAGCTAATAAGCAGAAAAGTAGTAAATACGTCGATTTTGGAATCATGCAAAGTAAAATTTGATTTTGGATTTTTGTTGCGTGTAAAACTACTGCATATCATTTGAATCAGATAGAGTTCATAAATTCGCACTGTTGTAGGCAATTGTAATCTTTTAACGTAATAAATGAATTGTAAACGTTAATCTCATTTAATCTAATTTTACTTACTTAATTTAATTTAATTTTACATTTTAATGTTAAATTTAACTCAGAGACCGCAAATTAGGTAGGTCCGACATCTAACATTACGGGGTGCGGTCAAGCAGAACCAGTAATATCAGAAGGTAGGAAGACACACACGGAAGACCACACAACAGTAAACCCGCGGCGATTACCAAAGCAGGAAACACAATACCGGCCATGGAACAGGAAACAGTATTTACGGACAGACACAAACTGACGGTGCGGAAAATTCTAGGAGATGGAAACTATTTATTCACCTCGATAGCAGACCAAAACACAGGGGACACATCACCGCGGGATCAGCTCAAACAGGAAGCTTTCAACTTAAGAAAAATTAGTGTCATACCTACATCAGAGGAAATTTACAAAATTTCCAATTGCCACTGGAGGAAAATGTAAGAAACCTGGCTCCGCACTCGCGATCTCACGGCCTGTTGTAGTTTGACAAGTTTCGCGCCGCCCACGGAAGTTCACGCTGCGCGTATTTTTTCGCATTTGACAATGTCGAGGCGTCGAGAACGGATGGACGGTCGCGCAGCAGTATATTATATTTTGTTAAATAGTGAAAATGATGATTTCCAATAAAAAGATAAGAGTTAAAAATTTTGAAACTAAATCGTTTGACCACGACATGTTGACAACTACATTACTAAACTATATATAATAAATTTCGGCCGAATATCTCGCTCGCCCCTCGCGCTGTGTGCCTGCGTACCCGAGTCGGTCCGTTCCGCCCGCGTCTTCTCTGAAGTGTGCGAAATTTACCGCCCATCGACGGGAACAAACAAGCGGCGTCAAGTTCGTCGCGCCAGATCGTTCTCATGGCGCGTGGTGCGTCAAGTCACACGCCAGCCGCGTCGCTCCACACGCCGTGTAATGCCGGCTTTATTTAAAAGATGACCAAAGTCTATTAAGAGATTATTACGTTGAACAGAAATATTCAAACAGAAGAGGAAAATATTGACATTAAAATTGAAAATAATGGCGAGGAAGTTTACAAAAGTGAATCAGAAGACAAAATACAGGAGATCATCGAAGATTCTGGTTTGATAATCTCATGAAACTTGGTAGTTTGAAATATAAAAGATGACTACGGCATTTAAACATATAAAAAATCTGGAAAGCCATTTCCAATACTGTATCGTGCAGTAGAAAAAGGCAAAATTATGACAATCGAACGTTTTACATTTTGTTTAATTCATTACTAAATAATTTCTATCTGATTATATACGGGGTGGCCCTGAAATAGTTAATCAAGCTTTGGGAGTAAGTTCTCCAAACCAAAACAAGAAAAACAGTTCATATAAATGTTAGACCAGCGTTTCTCAACCTTTTAGTATTTGCGACCCAATTTTCAATCACAATTCTCATCGCGCAAACGTGCTGTAATTGTAATATTAGTTTCTATTTAATTGTATTTTAACGCTAAAGCTACACTACGACCTTAATTCTTAATTACAAACCTTAAAAATTACCATGAATAGGTAAATTTATTGATATTTGGCAACACCGATCCGTTGCATTGATAAAACCAGAATCGATGCCTCTCTACTGCTCTCTGCCTTATGCGACATTCTCGCGACTACGCGAGAAGTTCCGATTTGTCTTGAACATTCTGGAACGTCTGCGCGACCACGACGCAAGCGTGTATAAATGCTGCACCTCGTTCAATTCCAGCCAGTCTCAGTCGAGTCGATCCTTCTATCGTGAATGTGTATGTTGTAATTTGCGTGTTAACTGCAATTCACGGTACTCGAGTAGCAGTAGATTTATACAGAATCATGGATAAATATATAAGTGGGCGTAAGCGAGCATTAGACGATAGTGAACCATCAACAAGTGCGCAGACGAGCGTGGTTCCGAAGATAAAATCAAGAAAATATTCTCAAGAATACTTAAATTTTGGGTTTACCAGCACTGAAGTAAATGAAGAAGAAAGGCCCCTGTGTGTCATTTGCTCAAACATTTTGGCAGCAGACAGCATGCGCTTTCTGTCGGATAAGAAGTAAAGCCGTAGGTTCCGTGCCACTGCGATGTGTGACACGTTAAAAATCACTACTGGAGTTGGAATTACCCCAGATAGGCAAAATACTTAGTTAGGGTGTACAATGGGCCAAATGTGGCCTAAGTGCATAGAGATGCATGGAAAACCGCGTCCTAGATCTCGCTCTTATAAATCATCATCAGCATGTCAGCAGTAGAAGGAAATACTTTTCTGCAAACCAATAGAACTCAAAGCAACAGCACTTACATTATTTGCTATCCTCAATGATTTTGTAAACGAGGCAAACATAGAGTGGACAAATTCTGCCAGAGTATGCACCGATGGTGCTCGTACAATGTTTGGAAGATTCCGAAGCATACAAGCACTTGCGAAACAAAAACCTCCACAGTGTGACTGGACACATTGTGAGATCCACTGAGAAGCTCTGGCTTCCAAAGAAATGAGTCCTGCTCTGAATATTGTACGACGGTTGTAACCGTAGTAAATTACAAAAAATCAAGAATCTTTGTAAAGACATGGGTGCAGTACATTCAGCGTTACTATTTTATTGCGAGGCAAGATGGTTATCATGTGGGAAATTTTTGTAACGTGTTTATGAATTAAGAGATGATTTATTTCTGATGAAATTGTGCTACTTGGTCGACATATTCGAGAAATTAAATACCTTGAATCTTCAACTCCAAGGTGCAAACACACATATGTTAGATACGAGTGATAAAGCTAATGCTTCTTGAAAAAAATTGGAATTGTGGAGCAGAAATTTAAAGCAACAAAAACCTAAAAAATGTTTGCAAATCTAGATGAATGTATTAAAACTTACAAGGGTGAAGAACAACACGTGAAAGTTGTTTTTGTAACCATTGGAAATCATTTAGCCATGCTGACAAAGAATTTTAAAAAGTATTTTTTTGCAGACGACAACTTGGTAGCAACTTACGAGTGGGTTAGGGACTCATTTCAAAATGCTACCGAGGGTCTTCCAACTGCCAAACAAGGAATCTTCATAGACTTCACGGCAAGTGGGGAAATCAAAAGACAATTTAGTAATAAATTATTCTTTGAATTTTGGGCAGGGGTGGATGATGCATTTTCTGCACTGAAACCAAGCGCATTTCGTATACTATTAACATTTTCAACGTCCTGCCTTTGCGAAACCGGATTTTCTGCGGTGGCTGCTTTGAAGGCAAAATATAGATCTCAGCTAAATATACAAAAAGAACTCGGAGTGTCAATTTCTAATATTAAACCTTCTTTCGAAAAACTTAGCTCTGCAAGATAGTCCCAAGGGAGTCACTAATAGTTATTAAACTTGTTTTTAATTTAGTATTGATAAGTTAATTATTGAATACATCGTCAAGTACTGATACAATCCTATTTATAAGTGTATTATATCAGGGTAAACGTGTATTTTATTTTTTATTATGTCAGAATTGCTTTTCTTTCAGTAAATTAAATAATTTTTTTCTTATTTTTCAGCACGCCCTTCTAGGGGTGCGCCTCCCACAGGTTGAGAATCGCTGCCTTAGACCGAAAATGCTTCGTTGCGGAGTTACAGCATTCTAAAGTGAGATTTGTCCGTACACTTTTTCCGCATATTTAAAATTTTAATGTTACAACACTAATCTTATCATTTACTTACAATATTAGGAAGAGATGCACCAACAACAGGACTGGGTAACGAGCTGCAATACATTTTTATAAAACTTAAACATGAACCCACTACTTCTCTAGCTGGCGCTGCCATTAAGTTTTCCACATTTTCCAAAATAAAATGAATATTTTCATTGCCAAGAGCTCCTAAAAACATCAACAAGTACAATCTTGTTAGTCAAAGGGGTTTCAAGAACTACCTGAAAAATTATGAAGAGTCGATGCTAAGGCTAATACAGTAGCGCTTATAATTTGAGGTGTTCCAGCAAGACCAGCAACAAGCATCAACACAAATTGTTGTAGTTGATCATGTGCCAACAAAGTTTCCCCCACAGTATTTAGCAAATTGAAGGCAGCTGTTCGGCATTTCTCGTTTATATCTTTGCAGCAGAGGATCGCTTCAGGGACAATAGAACGAAGTAAAGTGCTTTCATGAGTTAATTGAGGCTGTGCTTTAACTAAGTAATTCAAACATCTTAATCTGGCTCCTTTACTTGACACTGCAGCACTGTCCAAAGCTTTCAAAAGCAGTTTTTGCACGTGTTTTCTATTAAGGCTAATAAATTCTTTACAGCAGTCCGCATCACTTCCACAAATCTCCTCCAATAATCGATACGCCTTCTTTTGTTCCCGGGTATTTTTTACTTCGGGAAGTGTTTTAATGCACTGATTGTACAGCTTCTTTATTGCTTCTGTTTTTTGATATGGGACGAGTGTTCTCACAAGATCTAAAATGCTTTCTTTCGGAAATGATTCGGAAGATTCTTGAGCAGTATTTAAATTTTCTAAACGTTCTAAAGCGTGATCAAATAACTGTGCTGCCAATTCTGGTTTTGTAATGGCAAGGTACACCTGTAATATAATGAAATTAGTACCAATTCTGAAGCATTTAGGAATTTTTCGTTTGTCTTGATAAAATATGTAATTAGAACAATAAATTCTGCAAGTTGCATAAAAATTATATAAAATGTAGATTGCAAGTAGCAATTATGTGGTTAAACTTTGCAAAACAATTAAAGAAAATGTGTTAACAATGCTAACCTTTATAGTATCCAAAGAAGCTAATCGTTGTCCTTCTTCATCGGTACCATTTGGCTTCGTCGTATAAACATTAAACAATATAGGTAGATAGTTTTTGCCGAATCGTGCTAATTCCATGATATCTTCAGAATTTTCAGTTTCCTTAGCATGTGCTACTAATTTTCTCAAGGATGCCATAACAGCCAATCGTAATTCTTTGGAATCAGATATGGCTGTTCCCAAAGTTTTAGCAATATTCTGCAAAAAAGTTTATAGAACCACTCGAATGTATAACAAAGCACAACACACCTTAAAACTGGCTTTAATATCAGTAGGTTTGTTACAAAAACTAGGCAGTAAATTCCATAACTGCAGGTACAACAGTTCATAGCTGTGAGCACCAATTCCATCATTATTAGCTTGCAGTTGAGACGAATGACGCTGGCAGAAAATGGCCATTGGCAAAATAGAGTCAATCCAGAATTCTAAAGTGGATCCCCTGACATTTTCTTTTAACACTGGAAGTAACCATGATCTTTCTAAATTCAGTTCTTGATTGTCTTTCTAAAAATAATAATTGAAATACTACAAAGTAAACAAAGGCACAAACAAATTTGTTACCTTAAGGCTGATCACATTTAAAACAACATCGGGTCCTAATGATCTGACTGCTGCGCCAACAGCGTGTTCCAGTTCATTATTGTAACTAAACTTGTAAGAGTCCCGTAATTCTGCTAATGATTTTAAACACTCGAGAAACAAATTGCTGCAGTTTTTTCCTCCAACCTGTGAATTAAAATAATATTCTAACTTTTTGATTTTCTTTAGTTTTTGCTTTTGAAAATGCCCTATTGCCTATCGAATCTGATTTAGTCGTTGTGAATGCACTTTCTAGGGATGCTGACAGACGTTTCAGTTTTCCTCTAACATCAACAGGCTTTGTTCTTCTTGTGCACATTACACATATTTTTTTAATGTTTGTCCTTTGCCCAAATACATTCATCAAATACTACATATGCTGGTACTTAAAAAAAGCTGTCTTCGCATATTAGGCGCACTTCAAAAATTTTTTGCATAACAATTTTTGAGATGCAATCCCAATTAACAGTTGTTCTAAATAACCCATAACAAAATTGGTATCAATATAAAGCTCATTTTTGTCTTTCCAATATACGAATTGACCTAATAATGTACACAAACTTTAAAAATACAAGTTGGTCAAAATGTATTACCCATTTTATTATATAAAATAAGATTAACAGACTTGAATTTTGTCTCAATTTTATGAATCTTCATAACCATCATGAATATATTGGGAATTATCTTTTCATGAGTGGTATAAATAAGCAAAACTGCCGTTATTGGGTCGAGAATAATCCCCGTGATATTCACCAGCGACCTTTACATATCCAAAAGTAACCGTGTGGTGTGCTATTTCCGCGTCTAGGATAATTGCAACTTATTTTTTTGAAGAAAATGGCCGTACGCTACCTTTTTACCACAAATCCAAAATGGATTTCGGGAATATTGGTTTTAGCAAGACGGCGCAACAAGTCATACTGCAAGAATTAGTATGGATATTTTGCGTGAGTTTTTTCAAAATAGGCTGATTTCAAAAAATAGTACCATTCCTTGCCCAGCAAGATCTCCGGAAGTGTCTGCTCTAGATTATTTTCTTTGAGGCTACTTAAAAGGTAGAGTGTATGTGAATAAATCCAGAAATTTGGAAAGTTAAAAAGGAACATAACAAACGAAATAAATCATATTCAACGGGACGTCCTGCAAACAGTTATGAAAAATTTTGTTAGCCGTTTAGAAGAACGTATTGTGGAGAACGGCGGTCATTTACGAAACACAATATTTAGGCGATAAAAACTCCCATTCTTCTGGTTCGAAAATATGCATTCATTTGTTTTGTTGTTTAAGTTAGTAAATTTTCATAAGCTGTTTAAAAAGGGTAGGTACATTTTGCCGGACCCTGTATTCAATAAAAACCGTTTTGTGTACCTTGACTGTATTACTTGTAGAAATGAATGGTTTTCTAGTTGATATAAATAAACGACAATCCATACTGAAAATTTTAAGGCTAATGCCAACACTACTGGGTGACCAGGAGATGAGGTAACAACATGTTTTTTTTATTGACTCCATGAATTATTTACAATCTGTCCTCGAAAACAATAGATAAATGTTATGTATAAGACATTAACGTAGGTGAGATTGACCCACTGGTCAGTCTCTTCAACTTAATTAACATTATTTACAGTTTAATGGCATTCGTATGGCTACACGGATTTAATTTGCACTGCAATACACACGCTGGGGTAGGTCCAGCGGGTCGAACCGTTTCAGTCTTTTAACCCACGTCATAATGAGAGGCCGTGGCAAGGGCGTTAGGGTGGTCGCTGTGGTGATTCTGGTATAGTGTAGTCTGGATGGCGATTTCTTCTTTGATGGTGGGTATTTCTAGATCTCGATGTATGACATGGTTCGGTACAAACCAGGGTGCGTTACAAATAGCTCGCAACATCTTCGACTGGAAACGCTGTATCCTCAGGATGTTGGAGTCGCTAGCCGAACCCCATAGGTGGATGACATATGTCCAGACTGGCTTTATTATGACCTTGTACAAAAGGAGTTTATTCTCCAAACTTAGGTGAGATTTTCTGCTTAATAACCAATACATCTTTCGATAGATCAGACCTAGTTAAAGTCGTTTTTGCCGTATATGTTTGGACCACGTTAGGCGCCTTTCTAGGTGAAGGTCGAAGTACTTCACATCCTCTTTTTGTGGGAGAGGGGTGTCGTTTAACTTCACCTCAGGGCATATTCCATTTTCTAGAGAGAAGGTTATGTGGGTCGATTTAGTACTGTTGGCTTTGATACGCCATAATTTCAACCATTTCTCAACTTTATCATGATGTTCCTGTAGGAATTCAGAAGCAAGGACTGTCTTGGTTTGAGGCCATTAAGGCTGTATCATCGGCAAAAGTAGCGATCTCCGTATTTCTAGTTATTGGAAAGTCGGCCGTGACAAAATGGAGCCGAGGACACTGCCCTGTGGTACTTCAGATTTTATAGGAACTAGGGAAGTGCGAGAATCGCCACGCTTCGCTAGGAAGCGTCTATCTTTCAGGTAGGACTGCAATACCTTGCAGAGGGGGTGGGGTAAGTTGTTCTTGATCTTATAAATAAGACCTTCATGCCAGACCTTGTCAAATGCCTGAGAGATGTCAAGGAAGGCAGCAGAGCAATACCTCTTGCTCTACAGGTCGGCTTTAATCTTCTTGGCGACTCTGTGCATTTGTTCGATGGTAAGAGTGTTTCTGGCAAAATCCAAATTGATGGTCCGGGACTAGTCTTCTTTCCTCTAAGATGGGTTTCAACCAGGCCAGGAAGAGTTTCTCAAATACTTTCGTGATTATAGGCAGGAGACTAGTCGGGCGTTAAGAAGCCGCTTCTGTGGAATCTTCACCGGGTTTCTGAATAAGGATTATTTCAGCACCTTCCACTTAGTATGGCATTGAACATTACGGTAAGCATTTTGACGCCTTCATATGGTAGCTGTTTCAGTATTATCCCCGTTATCAGGTCAAACCCCGGGCATTTCTTAGGGTTTAGGTCGGTTTTAATTACCGATCTGATTTCAGAAATCTTAAATGGCTTGGTTGAAAGATCCATTCGATAGGGAGGATTGCGTGGATGTGATCCTCTTCTAGGGAGGACCTCTATTGGGAACGGTTTAAAGATATTACCGAGGCGTTCCGCAAATCTGTTTGCCTTTTCTTCGTCATTTCTGGCCCAGTTTCCATCTAGAGTTCTGATGGGTGGACTTGTAACTTGTGGGCGCTTTAACTTTTTCGTGACCTCCCAGAGCGAGTAATCAGTTGAGTCTGTGGCCGAGAGTTTCTAGGAATTTCTTGATTCCATGATTTTTGTTTTGGTTCAGTAGTTCTTTCAGTTGTTTGGTGGCTCTATTGTAGTTTGTCGTATCTCTATAGGATTCCGTGTAACCTGCCAGCACTTCCTTAGCTTCCGTGTTTCGTCAATCTCTTCCTTAACATAACAGGGACAATTGGTAAGATCTTCTGGTTGTACTTTACTGGAGTAGACCTCCATGCAGTTTGCTGTATGGCTCTAGTAAGGTATTCTATAGCTGTATCTACATCACTTCCTAATTTGAGTGGAAAACTACAGTAGTTGCTTGCAGTATGCTTAGTTTGTACTTAGTGACTTCGTACTGCCTTATGTTTTCTTTGATAATAGCTGTACCTCCGCGGGCTCTTCCCTCTGGATGTTGGGTATAATATATTGCATATTTGGGTATTTTTATATAACTTCTGTCTGTTATGTGGGCTTCTGATATCAACATGATATCTATTTTATGATTTGTAAGGAAAATTTTTATTTCCTGACCATGACTGGTCAGGCCGTTGGCATTCCAGACAACTATATTAAGTATGGCGTTGCTTGCTTGCTTTGAAAGAGCGAGATCTAGGACGCGGTATTCCAAGCATTTCTATGCACTTAGGCCATATGGCCCATTGTAGACACTAAACTAAGAATTTTAGCCATTATTTTATTTTTGTGATCATGGCAGTGAGCAGGTCAAGCATCTTGCCCATCTTCTCCATCATTTTGGTAATCATATTTTCAAAGTTATTGTATGGTTGCTGCTGCTGGATGGGCTATATCTGCATTTGTGTAGAGTTCGTTTTGATTTTGTATTTCTTGATTTTTTTGTCTGGGCAAAAGAGATTCCAGATTGAAGGATTGGGTTGTGCCTTTCGCTTAGTGGGGGGAACTTTTTCTTTTGGAGTTCCTTTCAGATGCAGCAGCCCTTGTAATTGGCCGGCTGGTTTGCGCCACAGTTAGCGCACTTTACGACGTCGGTACGTTCCTTACGGTTGTGTCGCATGGTTTCCAGCGCATTTCACACAACGTGGGTTCCGGTAACAATATTTTTGAGTGTGTCCAAAGCGTTGACACTTGAGACATTGCGGCAGTTCGCGTTTAGGATGTGGAGGTTCAATTTTTATGATGGAATTTAATAATTTCGTGACATTGTAGATCTTTATTATTTGAATTAGGGGCTAGTTCTATGTTAAAAAGTGGGAGTCCCTGCTTTGTTCTTCTTTGACGAATATTAGATATGTTTACTACCTCGTGCCATAGTTCTTCAATGGCTACCTTTATCAGGTTTGGTTCAGTTGAAGGGTAAATATTTCGAATGACTATGCGGAATGTTCGATTTTGTTTGGGTTGATATGTGTGGAAGTTAGTGCCTTTCTCGATTAGTGCTTTTGTGATGACCGAGTAATGTTCGGAAGTGTTAGGCTGAATTTTCACCTCGTCATTACAGCACCACCAATCAAACAAGTCTGTTGGGTAGGCGTGGTGTAGTGTCGCTGTATTTTAGAGGTACACAGAGTGTCAATAGTACTTTGGCGGTAAATTTAAACGTGTAACATTGAGTATTTGCAATTTTACCTTCTTTCGAATAAGACGAATAAAAATAGTCTTAAAAAGACTGATTTCTTTTATAAAGATGAACGAAAGCAGAGAAAATTAAGAAACGCGATAACCTGTCACGTTGCTAGCTACTTTCACTTTTGTCACGGAAGGCACAACGCCGGCAGGAGTTGTAGGTATTGGCTTAAACTTTTACCGCCACGAATTTTTAAAACTAGTTGGCATATTGGTTGGTTGCGCTGTATTTAGACTTTTGAGTGTATATTCGTTATTTGCAATGCCGTTTAGGAGATCTATTAAGGGTTGTATAAGTCGCAAAAATAGGGGGTGGTTTGGTGGTTTTTATTGTGGTTTTGTCTTCTATTTTTTTCTCATTTTCTTCCTTGTTTTCCAATGGAGTGTATTTGTTATCGGTGGGAATTGGTTTAATTAGCCAGTAGTCCTTCATAGTGGTTTGTTTAGCTGATCGTCCGCGATGTTCAGGACTATCTTCTTTATTCCTACCTCGTTTCGTGGATTCTACTATTTTTCCATTGTAGATTTTCTTCTTGTGGGTGGTTTGATTCCGTTTGACAGATATATGAATGAGCTGGTTGGATTTTGAGTGGTTGTTGTTTGCTGTGGGTAAAAGGGTTATCCAAATCCATTTAATGACATGTTTTGCGGGAGGTATGACCCGGTTGGTTGTTGCTACATAATTTGGGTCACGGTGGATAGGTACATTTATTGGCGGAGCATATTGCACGAAAGGATAATTTTTAGAATTAGCCATATTATTTTGACTTACATTTTCTGTTTATCTGAACAGATATTGGTTTATCAATTCACCTTATTTTAACACAAAAGGATTTATCACTGACCTAACGGTCGCGCGCTTATCGTGTTGCACTTAATATCTTGACAGCGCAGAGCGTCTTTGCTCTTCAAAAGTCAAATGGGAACTGATGCCAACACTACTGGGTGACCATGAGATGAGGTAACAGCATGTTACTTTTTTGTTTCTATACCAATTATTTTGAAATTTTACTCTAAGATATCACCTCTAAATGCGCTACTTTATGTATTTTTAACCTTAGCTTTTACTTCTGGTTTGACCAGAACTTATATTAACTTTCTATGTGAAATTTCAAACTTCCGCGGTTTTTGTCTAATGAAGTTTAGGTCGCGTTGAACGGATTGCTGCTGACGTGTCACTAACCATTACAAGTAGCATTATCAAAGCTTCTTTAGCCTCCTTCAATCCATCTTTGGATGTAAGCCTCCCCAATTACGTACGGTTCCCTAGCCATGGTAGCCAGTCTTGAATTCTTGCATTCCATGTGGAATCAGTTTGTCTAGCGTTGTGTCCTGCAAATTGCCATTTTAGGCGGGCTGTTATGTGATTTTAAAATTTGCCGCTTCGTAAGGATTAGTATCGCTATTTTAATTAGAAGTCTTATTTTGGGTTACTATTTTCGCTATTTTGTTTTGACTTGAAAATTTAGTTAACGTTATTTTAATTGAAGTCTTGTTTTGGGTTGCCGTTTCGGTATTGTGTTTTGTCTTTCGAAGCTTAATATGTTAATAGTTTCTTTGTGTTAAAATCGCAAGCTCTTGTTTTTCCGCGCTAGACCTTGAACGCTTCCTGGAACTCAGAGTGTCACAAACAAATTCTTTTTCTAGAACATTCCAGAAGATTTCGTAATGTGGTGCAATTTTGAGAGGAGAACTAAAGTCCCATTGCATTTTTGAGTTAGTCCAGTCTTGACCTTTGTGGGCTCCAGTGGTCCGAAATCTCCATCAATCGGCAACTGTATTTACGCAATGTATTGGGAGTAGACTCTTATCCCCTGACCGAGTTGGACGTACGAGCATCGGGTTTCCTTCAACCGCGGCGTTTTTGCTGTTCATTCACGTTACCGTACAGAATACAGTACAGCAGATTGTCGCCTTGTTAGTGCACAGTGCAGTTACTTGTGCGTCTCGATTTTTATCGGATCTCGACGGATTAGAAGGAATCCCGTGCCAGCATTGTGGGCGCAAGTGTACGCCTTGTTTCCAACCTCGTCAAAAACAACAATTTCCCGGAGCGGGACACCCATTCTTTTGCTCCAAGCGGTCCTGAAGGACGTTGTCGACCCCACTCCCTGTCTTCCACCGGGGTTCTACACCTTGACCCTGGCGCTAGCCGTCTTCAATACAAGGTAAAGAAAAACTTGCCGTTCTGTGTTTTGGGAAGCCAAAAACGTTTCAAGAATCTTGCAAAATTCAAACTTATGGACCTCGTTTTGTATCGACCCTCAGACACGGTCCTTTTTGTTAACTGTATTCAGCAGAAGAAAAAGATATTAATGTTAAACTATTTCTGTGAACCCTACGCCCCCGGGGAACGCAGTTATTGAAGTCATTAAATGTAGCGTGACCAGCGGCGTAGAGTTGTATGCGAACGTTCGAAATTATTACTGTTTGTGCTCTACGTTATAAAGTTGCCTCTCATTGCTGTATATTTTTATATGTTCTGTGCCATTTTTGACAGTTCGTTATATGTTTGTTAAAATTCCGCATGTCTTTTATTACTGTGTTTTAAAGTACTTGTGTAAGGATTTTGCAAGCTTTAAGATCTAGGAAAAAGCACAAAAGAAAGGTGAGTTCGATTCCCGTAGCTGCTGGCTGTCGACCTTTCACGAGGGCCTCCCTAATCAGCTGGACTTGAAAGGTGGCGCTCACTTATTTTGACTCACCCGGTACACAACTTTAAGGATTTTCTCTATAAGCAATTTCAGCGAACCTCCCCCTACTCCTCTGAGCAAGCCGCTGGCCTTTACCATCTTTTTTTTGTTTGCGGGTCCAAGAAAAGCGCGTTTGGCCGTACCGAAAATTTCTCAGCACGCCAACGTGCTGTTTTCTCTGTCCCATAATTCTCGTAGCGAGAATCGGCCCGTAACAGTACGTCTTACGTATCAAAAAGGAATACGAGTGTTGATAGTCAGAGTCCTATTATGTTATTTAACTTGTATGTCTAACACGTTGTTGCATTAAATACTATTTGAAAACTCATACATCGAGTGAAAAGATAATGGATTATACGTCTATGGGAGAGAGATATTCAGTTACCTTTTGCGCAGTTTTATTTTTTAGTACTAGTAGAGCAGAAGCATCATATTTACATTTCATATTAATCGGCAAAACATATTTCAGATGTAACTCGATTTCAGATCATGTGGCAAGACGATAACCTGGTTTTTAATATAAAGTACACCTTCAGTAAAACATAAATGATACATAATCCTTGGTATCGCATGGTTTGTGTTGTGAAAGTACCATCTCACTACATTTATTTCACTCAAATTGCTATAATTACACAGTCAATAAAAGACAACTGCATTACATTTGCAGTTTCAGACGCAAATAAATATTTTTATGTGTTATATAAAGTGCAGAAGAGTGTACGAAACATCGGTTTATTCTACAACTATTAACAGCATATTAATGCAGTAAAGTAATCACGGATGGGTAGATTTAATGTTAACTCTGACCCGCATAAATTTACTTTAGGTGCGAGTAATACCCGTCTTTTTATTTTATAAGTATTAGTAATTTACAATATCGTAGTACTATGCAGCGATAACGTGCTTTTAATGTAAAATTGGCACTTCTACAACCAATGTGTAAAATATTTTGTATATATACCCAATAAGAGTGAGGATTACTCAGTCATACGAGAGTCAGGCTTTAGATGTGATAGCCCAAGTGCTTCCCGGTTCAAATCACTCTAAGAATCAGAACATTTTTTTGTAAGCAAAAGCAGAGCAGAGTGATGTGCTAACATGCGAAACGAGTGTTCCAAGTTACTAGAACTGAGAGGAGAACCAATGGGTAACATCTCAATGAACAATTAGTAAAGTTAAGTTATATAAGAATTGCTGGTTAGTCTTAAGACTAGTTGCAATGTATTCCCGATTAAATAAAAAAAATGAATGCCACCTGCTGCCAGCATTTCAGTATGGATTCCGTCCTGTAAGTTACACTACCAAACTTCTCTTTCGGCTCGCACCGAATGCACCCCCGTGTCCGTCAACGCCGGACAATGCGCATGACCGCCGTCATGTTGGAGATCCAGATATTTCTGGAGACGCTTCGAAGCGTCGAGATTCGCGTCCCCTTATCCGAACTATCAACTGCTTCCTGAAGGGCCGCTTGCACCGTTTACGTGTTCGCGAATGCTTTTCCTAGCCGTACAAACCCAGGTCTGACGTACCCAAGGATCCAATCTCTCTTCACTCCTCTTCATTTTTTTCTGCCACGAGATCCCAACTTCCATCAACCGGGCAGTGTTGCTAGTCCAATACGTGGACGACGCCGGTCTCTAGGCTACCGCAAAGTCCGGTTCCCGATCCTATCGCTTCATCTCACTTGACCTCTAGACTAGAACTCTGGTTCCGACGATGGAGAGTCCGTGCCAATCCCTCCAAAACACAAATCATCCTGTTTCAACACCCGCAGTCAGCCCAAGAGAAAGTTCAGGCACCCGCCTGCTATTTTCCTTGGCGAAACACTGGACTTAACCAAAGAGCTTCAAGAAATCCTCAAGGATACTCCACTAAGCTATCGATAGCTTTTTTATCACTTGACGTACAATAACCTTGTTTTTAATTTTTTTGCTTTCTATCAAAATGTATCAAATAGGACCGCCTGAAGAGGAGGAAACTCCTGAATAGCTACTGGGATACATCTATGTAGGTAGGCTTAATTATGCGCTTATATTTATTATGTTTCAATATATACTGTATTACTGTGGGATCAATGTCCTTTCTTTACTCTGTTACGCCTCACGGCCTTGTGCTTTTGGACCAACTCTTAAATTTGTTTCAACCTCCTGCCAAAATTCTTGCTTCCCCATTTTCCTTGCCATTTTTTTTGTTATTTGCTCGCTTGATCATCGATCTGCTTCGTGATTTTTGCTTTTCGCTAGAATTTTCGTCGTGTATCCTTACATTTCCCATACGTACTAGACGACCGTTCCAATTTATTTGTTTTTCTTCTATTTCTACTAGAAGTGGTTTTAGATTTAGATAGTCTTGATTTTAAATCATATATTAAAAAACCAATACATTATGTTCTACAGTAATAAATAATTGCAGCTACTGATTTATGGGTTTATAACAGTTAAATAAATATATCAAATGATATTAACTCTATGGTTTAAGAAAAGGCGCATGTTTCGTTTTACACGGCTAACCTTGGTCGAAAATTTTGATGATGATACCATATATAATTAATAATGGTGACGTGCTACATCCCATGAAGGAGTTTGACCTGCAAGGCGGAGAGTTAGAAATCCCTTAGGGCGTTTTCACACACACCGGCAAAATCGGAGCCGGTGCCGGAGCCGGCACCGGTCTAATTAAGTGGCATCTTTCACACACCCCGGCATTGGCGGTGCCGGTGCCGCTACCTAGTTTATCGCCACCAGTATTTATTTTGCCGTGAGGAAAGAAAGATGTGTGAAACTGTTAACAGACGTGATCTTCTTGGGCTATTCTACCTTAGAACGAAGTACCGAAGAAGGAAAAACCAAAGACAACACTGGGCACATCCCCTGTTGACTGTGAGGTACCTGGAAGGCAGTTTTTACACGCTCTTTGAAAAACTAAGAAAAGATCAGTTCAAATTCTTCAATTACTTTCGCATGAGTACATATACCTTTGATTTTCTGGTGGAACGACTTAAAAATAATATAAGGCACCAAGATACTAGAATGAGAGCATGTGTGCCTCCAAAGGAAATGATCGCAGTAACAATAAGGTAAGGGGAATATTAATAAATACATTAGCTAATTAAACGTTTTATTTACTACAGTGTAAAAACTAGCAAAGTAAGATTGTCAACAAATCTCTAAACATTATTAGAGATCTTGAAAATAGGGTGTTGACGGTCCAGGTGATACTGTAGTTGTAAAGGTTGATTGGGCTGAGTCACAGGACGAAAACTGTTGGTTATTATGCTCACTATCGGTAAATGGAAAAGATCGAAAAGATGTTGAAGATGTAGAAGTGCGAGTAGAAAATGCTGGAGGGTGGTTATTGCTACGCCTGTTATTAAGGTCTTTTATTAATTGCAATACATTCAAGCGGAATTCCAATTTATCCTCTTCAGACATTTTTCGTACAGATGGAATAATTGAAATGAAAAATGCTTCATCGGCATCCGGTGGATTTTGCATTGCTTTCAAAATTTGTCTATCAACGTCTTCTTGCAATCGAGCTTTTTTGGGGGCGTTCCATGCTCGTTTAGCTGTTGTACTAATAGTCTCCTGGGCTTGCACTTCTACTTCAACCTTCAACCATAAAGGAAACATTGAAACCGAGAATCGGATATCGTTCTCAGACATCCGGTTGTCGAGATCAGCGCCGACTGCATTTACCGGTGCCGGCTGCCGGACCGGCAAATCTGCCGGACCGGGCTATATGTGAACGCGTTAATTTGATTACATTGCATCCGGTGCCGGCTCCGGCACCGGCTCCGATTTTGCCGGTGTGTGTGAAAACGCCCTTATCCTTGCTCTCACACCCGGTAGCCGAGTGCTAAATTAATGACAGCTGGTAATGTATTGCGCATCACACATTAGATAACCATAGTATTACCCCTTGTTCATTCGAACGCAGGTACCCAATTATTTAAAGTGGCTGGGTAGGCCGCCCGCCAGGCATCAGGTCGGGGATTTGAACTCCTGACCTTCCGCACCGAAGCCCAGTACTCTAACCACTGAACCACACTGGCGCACCATATAAAATTATTACTATATATAATTACATATGGTTAAGTATGTATGTAGTAGAAAGTTATGGAGCAAAAATCAAAATCAACATGAAAAGATGAGGACTAGTAGAAGGCGCGTAACAACAGAAGGATGTTAGATGTGAGAAACTAATTGGGAAACAGAAACACCTCAAGAAGAAGTTATACTAGTTCTAAGTAATTTATTTCATAACACAATCTTTAGTTTCTCATGCATATTTATTTTTATTTAACATTATTAACTTATTTTAAAATTTTATTTATAGGGTCGTAGCTGTTCATACATTAGCAGTTCAGGAGGAGTCTTTTTCAGCAGTAGGTACTGTATGAAATACCGACATTGAAAATTTCTAAACATCATAGGCATGTAACCTGTTGGTGTAAATTGCTATGTAGTTTTATATTCTAAATTAGCAAAATTACTCGAGAATGTAACATTACATGCAGGACATAATCTGAGGCTCCTCCTAGCCATGTGTGGCGCTGCTAAATAATAATTATCCCAGAAACGTGTCCAAGTTCAAACGAACCAATTTTATAGCGGGTTTAAGCAGTTGTGATTTCTTTTTATGCGATTGTACGAAATAATTAGTTTATTGTACGCTTGTGAGTACAATCGAGGTAGAAAAATCGGGCATGGAATATTTCGCCGACAGATTTTCGCGGAATCTTATTTTTGTTGCAAGAGAGGGGAATTCAGTGCTTTGTGCTTTAGCGCACATAATTTAAAAAATAACCTTGTACATTTAGAATGTATATTGCGTTTTCGCAATGCATATGTCTATTATAAAATCATAGAAATATGAAAGTATGAAACTACGATATCGAAAAGCATGAATGAAATGAAAGTGAGTAAAGCCCTAATGTAACTGTTATCTGCAGTTAACCACATTCCTTTACAAATTATCGACATATGGAATGCATGCCACTACAGATATTAATACCGCAAGATCAGAGGCGCACGCAGTTATCATCACTGAACTGCGAATCTAGTAAACTATGTCAATTATACTAAATACTCCACAATATAATATACATAGTATAATACGCATTGAATCGAATTAGCTAACATATTGTTGTTATAATCATTTATTTACGGCAGTATTCTGCATCGCAAAGCGACGTAAAATTCTAAATGCGTTGTGCAATTTGGGTTTACATTTTAAGGTATCTTCAAACTTATTTTTTTTTAATTTACTACGTTACATGTATAAGCTAAAATAGAAGACTTTTTTACTAATATTTATTTATATTCGATGCATACGAGGGCAGCTTTTTAAATTTTTACAAACGACCACTAAGTCACGCTATTTGATATTTGTTATTGCGAAAACTGTGGCAGCTTAGCAATTGAACGAGTAGTTTGCTTAAGGTGAGCGTTTAAAAAAACCAATTTTGTGAAAAAATGGAAATTTCACCTTAAAGTTTTCGTTGGATGAATTTTTACGATTTTAGTAAAGGCCTAAATCAGCAACAATGTATAGAATCGCCTCGTTCAACTTTTGGTAATGAAACACCATCAGAAAAGACTGTTTACAACAGATTTGCAGAATTTCCTCGTGGTCGTGCGTACGACAGTGATTAATTTCGTGAAGGTCGACCAAAATCGGTTGTTATTCCAAAAAACATCGTTGCTGTGCACAACATGATTGAAAAGAATTGACATGTAACTAACAGTGAAATAGAGGCATTCTTAGATATATCGAAGACTGCAGTACATTCGATTTTGCATGAACATTTAGCTGTGGAAATGAGTTTCCCGATGGATTCCGCATAATTTGACAGAAGCTCAACAGAAGATTCGTGTTAATTGGTGTAAAGAAATGCTCAAAAAATTCGACCAAGGAACTGCAAAATCCATATACACCATCGTAACAGGTGATGAAACGTATGTATATTCGTATGAACCGGAAACTAAGCAACAATCCACTGTTTGGGTGTTCCAAGATGAACCGAATCCCACAAAAGTTATTCGTTCAGAATACACTTCCAAAAAATGATCGCTTGCTTCTGCGGTTGTACTGCAGATGTCGCAACAATTCCTATACAACAATTTGTTCCCAGAAGTCATCGGCGAAATCAGTAAAAACAACCGAAAACGTCGCATCATTCTTCTTCATGACAATGCCAGCTCTCACACAGCACGCCAAATAATTATTATTTGAAGAAGAAAAACATGGAATTAATGTCTCATTGCCCGTATTCACCTGATTTATCGCCTAACGACTTCTTTGTGTTCCCGAATGTCAAACAAAAAATGGGTGGACAGCGATTTTCATCACTTGAAGAAGCTATTGAAATCTTCAAAACTATGTTTTTGAGATACCAACTTCGGAGTGGAAAAAATGTTCTGAGAATTGATTTGAACGCATGCAAAACTGTATAAATCTTAAAGCCGAATATTTTATAAGCAATGAAACAGTTTGTTTAAATTAATTTTTTTCTTTCCTAGTTTCTGTAAAAACTTAAAAGGCTGCCCTTGTACCATTCGCAGCTGTTAATGTCACAGAGGATACAATAAATATAAATGGAACGTATGTAACTCCGAACATTAAATTGCAGGTAGCAGAGAAAGAGCTAGATAAGAATAAAATACGAGGGGTATTG